>CABEEJ010001186.1:0-26328 GCA_901482245.1 Timema douglasi
GTTTGTTTGGTGTTAAGAAGGTGCGCGAGTTATGTGGTTAGGGTACAAGATTAAATATATATGTGTATGTCTAAGGACACAACAGTATCACATATATTCAATAAAATTAGTGAAAGATGTAAAAATACCTCATTGTCTTGTATGTGTGAAAGGGAGAAAGAGATACCCGAAAAATATTTTCTCCTTCACAAAGGTGTAAAGAAGACAGCTTGGAAATTTCAATCACATATGTGCATCCAGTTATACTATAGAGATCAATGCTTCAGTCCCGTGGTGTATAGTGTTTCAACCTTCTAGGTCATCTAGGGGCTTTCGGAAGGTGTGGAGAGACATTAGGAATGTATGTATAGAGAGATATATTTTCTTATTTGAGAGTTCTATCGTCTATCTTATTAAAAAATAAATAAAAAACTGTGAAAAGTCATTTTATCTTAAATGACAGATACCTAGAACTTAATACTATGTTTCTGAATCTGGACATTAACGCTAGTAGTAGTTACCTATTATATCAAAAGGACCGTTTTCTTAATTATAATAAGAGACAATTCTATCTTTTAAAGTCTTTTAGAAACTAAAACAATTTGGTGCTATTTATTTTTCATAGGTTTGTTTCCCTTTGTATTCAAATAGTCCTTATTACGTCGTCTTGCATATTATTTATAGAGACTTAACAAAAACTATCATAATGAAAACTTTTAGATCAATCGAGATTTTATAATTTTAACTCTGTTGACTCTCTAAATGTAAAATGACTTGTTTAATTATTTATTTGATGTGATCATTTTACCTAAGGTTTAGTTGGCATGCCAGCTAATACCGGCATTTAAAAGGTAAACATTAATATAAACAAAGTTCAATTATTATTATTATTAGCACGGCGTCTTACTACCCGTTCGGGTTATATGCACTTACGCTAATGTTTAATGGTAAGGTGATTGTCAGATGAAATGGAGGACCTACAGTTTAACGTGGAATCCGAACCATGGTGGAGGCCTGGCATTCCCCACATTCACAAGATGTCTTGTCAGAGGTGAAGGAAGGGTTTGGTAATCAGATAAATCTGTGCCGGGACCGAGGATTGAACCCCGGCCGCCGGCACAGAAGTCTGACACCCAACCCCTAGACCGCCAAGTCACCTAACAAAGTTCAAAGTTATTTATATTTAATGTTGTCAATATATTCTAAATTAGATCATCTATTCTAATCTCTCCAGGCAAAATCAAATCAATTGATTGAAGATGCACTATGTTGGTCTAACATAAAAACTAGGCTATATCTAAAAAAATCACCTTTTAGCCATCGGCATTAATAAATTGTAAGCTACCATTTAGATCCTATTTTTTTCCAGCTAAAATCACAAAATTATAGCCCATACATAGCATTACACCCACAAAAATGTGGGAAATCCATTGATAGGTACTAAATTCAGGATTATTAAAAGATCTTTATTTTAATGAACAATTCAAAACCAAACTCATCTAATTGACACAGTGACAAGTATTGTTGAAAAATCTGTAAAATTGCATGCCCTAAGCTTTACGTAGGTATATTATAAAGCCGATCAATGTGCATTAATTTTCTAAAGTGACTTCACATTGCTTCACTTCACAACAGATTAGTTTTTTGGAAATGGTTACTATGCTCAAACTGGGTCTTTTTGGGGGGGGGGNAAATGTGAGCCCCCCCTCCCCCTCTGTAATATTCAACTTCAATGTTGGCCAAACCTTATTTGTCCATGTGGCCGATAGAAAAAAAAAGTTTTTGAGGGGCCTGGGTTCCTCCATCAAATATCATAAAAATACTTACAGTAGTCTACATCTGGACATTTTTTGAAAATTAGACTCTAGAAGCTATTTGAAATGGTGTTGCCTGGAAAATCTTTGAAAAACTGTAGGGCTCCCAGAAGCTATTTTGAATAATCTACCTTTGTCAATTCTGATGATTGGATGCTTCTGGAATATGTTAAGAGTGGTCTTCTCCAGACGAATTTTTAAAATTGGATGCCTCTTGAAGTTATTTGGAGTTTGATACAAAGCCATCTTTCAGCTTCATTTTCGAGAATATCGGAAGGGAGTGAGATTAATCTAAATGGGGGCAAGTTTATTCCAGGAGAGGGCAGAGTTTATTCCAGTCAGGGGGATACAAGTTCTTTCCAGTGGGAGAATACCCCCCTCCCCCATTCCTACATCAATTCTTGAATGTGGTTTGTATATTTTTTTAAATTCTGTTGTCACTCTAACAAATGAAAACTAATACATAACTTAAACTTAACACTGAAATGCTACCCAGAGGATGAAGTATTTAAATTGAACTTGATTTACTGCCCAACTCTCTTTGTATGCCAAATTTAGTTTCATTAGGTACCAAAATATTAGACTCCATGAAATTTCCAAACACTTTGAAATAATGGACAAGACTAGACCAAACTAATTATATAATCATCACAAATGCTTGAAAGTTCTTTCATAGGGAACCCCCTCTGGTGGGCTGGGCATGTACTGCACATAGGTATTTTATTGCTTGTCATTCACATTTTATTTTAAAATTTTTTCCTCTTTTACATTTATTTAAAACTTGTGAATCTGGATCTTAGGCCCGGGCCCGGTAACATATTACCGATAATTTCCCCACCCCCTCATGGCAAGCCAGAACGCATGTATAGTAACTTCAAGTTAGCAGAGTCAGCAAAGTATAACGAAGTAATGGCCGTGTTTGATAAACATTGTATGCCGCAGAAGACTACAGTGTATGAAAGGTTTGTGTTTATCGGAATATCGCAAAAGGACAGGCGATTGTTTGATTAATTTTTAACAGAATTGAAGAGACAGGCAGCACTAGCTGAGTATAGTGATCAAACTGACAACTTAATTTGAGATCTTATTGTGTTTGGTGTTGGTAATAAAAAGTTAGTTGGAAGTATGTTAACCTCACAAAAGGCCGAAGAGTTTTCACGTGCAGTGGAGATTACCCAAAAGCAGACAGAAGAAATTCAGGGTGAAAGCAAGCAACATACTGTAGCTTTTAAAGCAGTTGAAAGAAGAACTAATTTTGTGAACTATACAACCAACCAACCAACCAACAAGCAGTGGGGGCATAGTCAAGACATCCTGTAAGTTGTCAAGCAGGCGATGTGTCCTGTCGCTCTGAGCTATCGAAAGCAGGGAAGGTAGTAATGAATCCAAATAACAATCCAGCAGAGGTCCTTGTCTGTCTGCGCTAAGTGCGGCCGCCATCGTGCCTATTGGAAGTGGCCTGTTTACTCCCTGGAGTGTTTTTTTAATGGCCGTAATTATTTTTAGAAAAGTTGTGGGAGATGTATCTATAGTGTCATGCTAGACAGCCCTCGAATGAAGACCAGCCAGGGTATGTTAATTTTTTGTATAAAAATCTTGAAGTTAAAGCGAAAGTTGATACAGGTGTTGATACAAACTTGATCATCTTGAGTAGACCTACTGTAAAATAGTTTAATCCAGTTTATGAAGTGTTACATACTAGGACTCTATTGGTACCTTATGGAACTAATTCTCTTTTAAAACTATTCTAGACTTAAATCATGTCATTAGGCATTGAATGTATAGTAAGTCTGCATGCTTCTTCACAACTAAAGTTGATTAAAAGGACTTTTTCTGTGAGCGCCCGCTTCTTGAGGCGCCTAGTGATGTTTTTACAGACCTCGGCAAAATACCAGCTAAAGTGAAAATATATTGGGATCCGACAGTTAAGCAAGTTGTAGAGAAGTAACTCAATTTTCCCCGTAAAGGGATCGATAAATTGGAGAGTGTTTTGTTTGAGTTAGAAAAGAATAGTACGGTATTATAACTAAGTTGACTTTCCAACAGAAGTTTATGGGGTTTTATAATTAGTTGTGAGGGCTTGCAACCTGACCTAAACCAAATAAGGGCTGTCAATAGTTATCAAATAAGGATAGGCCAATGGATAAGAAAGTTTTGTTAAGATTCTTAGGAATGGCAAAATATTGATCAGAGTTTATTTCCATATTCTCTAACTGTACTGATAGCTCTAAAGGTGGCTTTTGTATTGTAGCAGGATGGACATTGTTTAGCATTGTCACTCAGAACACTCACAGAAGCTGATCTAAGATACTCACAAATAGAAAAGTATTTTTTTGTCTCTGGTTGTATCTTTGGGAAATGTAATAAGCACACTTATGGGAGTCCCTTAGAGAGTCTTCTAAGAGAAGGTGTCAACGAGGTTACAGCAGTTAATGCTAAGGCTTCTTAAATAAATAACCATATCATACCTTCTTTGTTTTCTACCGGCTGGCCAGGTGTGTCTCGTAGATCTTTTGCCTTATAATCTAACTTAAGACTAGGACAGGCACAACATCCAATCCCCGGCCATTAATTTATCACTGTGAAAGAATAAGCCCACATGTTAGGTCTGGAGAATTCTCCTCTACAACAAGTACAACAATGGTAACTAGAAGTGGACAGGAGGTAAGGCCACCAAAATATCTTTAGGATTTTGTGCGTCTCTGATGAGAGATGTGCATTGTGGGGTCACTCAAATATCAATGTTCAGAGCCTCTGGGAGGAGGTGTCATATATGTTTAGACAAGTGTTCATTGTGTAGTATGTAAAGCTTCTGCAAGGATGTGTAGCATAGTAATTTATTGTTAGGTTGGCAATATGTCATCGGGTGATCATGGCAGTCACATGACAAATCTCTAATATATAGGTCATATGTGGTCAGCGCTTGGCACTTGATAACTATTCTGTAACTGGTAATATTCTTGATGTTTGACCAATCTCTAACAGAGTCATAAGTTCAGCAAGCCAGTGATTATTATTATTCTATTGTTCAAACCTAACAGTCACTTAGATATTTTCAGTACATATAAAATAATCAACAATAATAATATATTGACATGTTATCAACGTTGAACATAAACAAAATATGTTGGTTTTTTATCAAAGTTTCTTCCTACTGATGTCCTTATTTATTTATGGGCCTGTTAACTTGAATGTTATAAATTTTAAAAACCAAAGGGACTTCATCTAGTTGTTTGAAACATAGGCCTATGGTTTTTATAAGGATGAACAAATTACAAATAGTCCAACACCTTAGCTCAGTCTGTAACGTGTCTGCCTACTGAGCTAGGGGTCTTGGGTTTGATTTGCGGCATGGCCGACTATTTATCATTTATGAAAATATGGGTTTATCCTTTCACATTGATAAATTGACGGCTGGGGACTGGATGTTGTGCCTGTCCTAGTTTTGAATTAGATTATTAGGCATATGGAGCTATGACAGCCCTAGAAAGCCAGTAGTGGGAAATATATGGCTTAAATAAAAACTGACCCAGGCTGGAAACTAATTGTTGTAAGAAAAATAACAAATAAATTGCTACCAAACTCTGGTTATATTACTGAGCATAATTTAGGTTAAGTGTTGTAGTTTAGTAAAATAACACCCTTCACTTAGTATGTAGTATACTTTCAGAACAGTTTGCACTTTTCAATATTTTGAAAAATAATTTACTAAAACAAAATAATGAAAATTGAAAACTTAAGGGAGTTGTCAAGTGTATGAAATTGTCCTGCCGCAAAATTTAAGTTCATTAAAAGTAGATAAAATTCAACAAAAACTAAAGAGATTTGTGTTAAATTTTTTTCTTAAGAAAATACTTTCCAACCCAAGTCCCAATGGTCTAAAGTGTCATTCTCATTTTAGACTCACCTGCTAATGATGGGGTGTTCAGGGTTTGAATCTCATTTGGGTCTACTGAAGGTGATTTTTCCTAAATGGATTCCCACTCTTCTTCCAAGCAAATGTAGGTAGATTGCCTCTAAAATGCTTATTTACCCCATTAGAGTAATTATACATGCATATAAACTTGACAGTGCTGTGATAAAAAAAATATTGATATTCAAAACTAGAGAAAGTAAATCTCTATGTAATTCTATAAACATGTTTTATGTCATACCAATGTTTGTTGCTATTTTTAAATACTCCAAAAATGTGAGAATAAAGATCATCTTAAAGTGCAATGGATGGGGACGCGACAAAAAGCCAGTGTTTTTGCGGTTTTTATAGCAAAACTTTTTTAGGCTAAAATAAACAAAATATTGCTCCAGTACAAACATAGAGTTTAATGTTCTTCACATATTGATATCAACAATTGTTGAATATCTTTCGAGCATAGCGGCATTAGGTAAACTTTTAAATGAAGAGAAAAGGTTGTCATTAAATTCTAGGACACCCTTGACACATATGCAAGAAATTTTTAGTTTATTGTGTGAAGAAAATTAAATTCTATGTTTGTACTAGAGAAATATTTGATTTATTTTGGACAAAAAAATGTTTTGCCATAAAAACTGCAAAAACACAGTCTTTTTTTCACGTCACCTTCCATTGCACCTTAAGCACGCTTGTTTAAACATCAGCACTGGCCAATAAAATACTTTCTTTTCAGCATTAATATGGACACTTTCTTTGAATATACTCAAGATGAAAGCCAATCAATCAACTATCTCTATGATGAACCATATATGTCTAGAGATAATAACTGGGAGGAAGAAATCATTCAAGATCATTTTGGCATCAGTGACCTCTATGATCTGTGTCTAGAACCATCATTAAGAGATGGATTTTCACAAGTAATTTATCTACTGATGTGGTGTATTTTCCTGAGAGGCACCATTCATTTTAGTAAGTGTTTATACAGTAGCCCCATGGCTTCTTTGGTGCTGACTAACAGCTCACAGCTGACAGTTGACAGCTTTAAAAAGTTACCAGACAAGATTACGTATCCCTACACTGAACCAGATGATCTGCAAAAACATGTGTTTAGCAGCTGTCAGAAGTCAACTGTGAGCTGTCAGTCAGCACCATAGAAGCCACGGGGCTACTGTAATTTATATATAAATAAACTAAGGGATTTATAAACCATTTTAATTAGGGACAGCTGCTTGTTGAGCTGAGTACTAGCCTACTAAAGTTAATTACTTTAATAGAATTGGTTACTCATACATGCATTGGTTTGTTACTTGCGGCTTGCTCGTAGCCGGTTCTGGATTGAGAGTGAGGATAGCAGTGTGTTGGTGAAGTGACGTTCCTTGTTGTTTCTCTGAGGCTCGGAGTTGGAAATTGGATCGCCAGGTTTTCCTGCTCCGGGGCCATCGTGAAGGTGACAAATTCCTAGCAAGAGTTGTGGAGGTTATGTGTGAGTAAAAGAGGGGGAGGGAAAGAGGATTAAGGAGTAAGTGGGTAAGGAGTGTGTAGAGGAGTGAGCGGCCTAGATGGTTGATGAGCGCTCAAGGAGAGGAGGGAGTAAAGAGTGAGCAGCCAAGATGGTTCATGGGCGCTGGAAGGGAACGGAGGAGTGATGGTATAGGTAGATACATGTTTGAAATAATAAGACCAGGGTTGGCTTGAGTTCGAGCCATACTCGGATAGCTTAGTCCCTCAAAATATAATCTGGTCACCACCGTATAAGCCTATTCCACCGGCGAGGAATTGTTTCCAATCTCCCCACCAGCTGCTAATATTGTTACTTATATTAATTGCACACATGACAATAAATACTCTCTTATACTACTAAATAACTTAGTTTACTTACATTCTACTCTGTATGCACATTAATATTTTATATTTATTTTATTTGAAAAATAAAGTGAATGCCATGTTTGTTGCATGCGGGCCCCTGGGAAAGAATCCTGTACTATTTGTGTTGGGGGTTGGTGGCTCATTCATTGAAGTTTTTTTATGTAACACGTTGATAGAAACCAGGTACCATTAGTTCAAATAAAGACTAGATAACTGGTTCTAGAATAACAAGGTAGCAACTGGGTATTTGGTCCCAAGGCTACCCCTGAACCAAGCTTAGAATCAGTTACCAATACTCACAATTCATATTTTTATAAGAGTCATTTTTAATATTAATCAGGCTCTTTGTTTTAACAGCTTAACTACACATTTCCATTCTTTAAAGATGATTAAGGTCAGTCAACAATGAAAATTGCTAAGACTTGTTGAGTCTCTAACATCATGGCAGATAATTTAAATTTAACAAAAGTGGGGGGAAATATAGCAGGTAGCTATTATGTCTCGGCCCATTCCATTAACACTGACCAGGTAAGGAAGCTGGCATCCGCTTTACCTGGGCGTGTCAATTATTAGTTGGGATTATCTGACCCTCTGACTCTGCCTGGCATTTTATGTTCTGCTAGTCGGTGTTGTCTATACAATTGTTACAGTCAAAACAAGAATTTCCATGAAATAAGATATTTCAAATCTTTTTTGCAATGATCAAGTCGGGCACAATAATAAAATTAACAAGTAGTTAGGTTAAAAAACAAATTAATTTAAAAAAAATGACATTTTGTACTACAAAATGAGATAAAATCAAATTATCACAGCATAAAAAGTATTTATATTTGATTAAAACTGATATAATTTTACCACTTTTAAACTGTTTAGAGATTAAAAGTGATGTAATTTCACCACTTTTAAACTGTTTAGAGATTAAAAGTGGTGCAATAAGATATTTCTTGTCAAATGACCTAGAATTACCAGCATCAATAGTCACCAGGTCACATGTGGGGCTGGATTGGGGTTTGGGTCCCGAGAGTGAACTGAGGGTGTTTTATTCCTAAATGGCTTCCCACTCTCTTTCTTTGTAACTGTGAATACATTCACTTGAGAATTCTAACCCCCTTATTCCAACTTAATATGCATAGTAATTAGTGTACATGTACAACCCAAATCAGTACTAAGCTGTGTTGGAAAACAAGATTAAAGTATTATGCCCAAGATAAAAATAGTTAGGTCAGCACTGGGATTCCAGATCTTTTATTTTATGATATCTTTTGATGGTATTGCACGACATTCATCGTCTGTCATAACGATTCTCGTATTCCGGTTCTTTTCTTCACAGAATAAATTCTCAAAGATATTGTTAGGAAATGTGATTAAACGAGGACCTGTGAAGCGAGGTTACGTTTACAGCCAATTAAAACATTGGCATTTAACAGTGGGGTTTAGAGGGAAATGCAAGACTGAAAACAATTTCACGTGTGATCAACATTTTAACAAGGAAGAGATAGTGTCTTCAAGGTAAGTTAATAAATAAAACCATTAGAACAATTACTTTCTTCGGACTGTTATTTTAAAACCATGTGCTTCTATAAACACATATTGGCTATACCCACTTGCTCTATTATGTAATTTCAATTAAATCAACATCATTATTTAATATTTATAACAAAGTTTACCTGTATTTACAGAGAAATTACAGTAAATACTTAACACTATATTAATTTTACAAAACTTGATTTTAATAATACATATGTAACAGTTAAAAATATGTAGGTCTCCCTGTCAATCCATACTTATTTACTTACTCTATGGCATTAGAAAGTCGAAAATTTATTGCCACACTTACAAAAGTATGCCACTTATTCTTATCTTGAGCTAGTTCTAACCATTCACCACATTGGGTTTACCACCTAGTACCCTGAACAAGGTTCTAGAATCTCCCATTTGTGCAGCATGTCCTGCCCACCATAATACGAGACTTTATTATCCCAACGATGTCTTGTGATGAGTACAGGATATGTAATTCATCATTATGTAATCTCCTCCACTCCTCAGTAGCCTCATTCCTTTTTGGACCAAATAGCCTTCAAAGCCCCTTGTTTTAGAACACCCTACATTTGTTTTTGTCATGTAAGTTAAGAGAACACGTTTCACAACCATAGAGCACAACCAGTAAAACTATTATTTTGTATAATCTGAGTTTTACATTCCTTGAAACCAGCGAAAGCTCAACATTTTTCTGACTGAATAATAGTCTTTCAATCCATAAATAATGCAGACCAATTTTCCTATTACAGCAGTTCTTTTTTAATGTTTTAAAAAAGGTTTTCAGACAAATTATTATTTTCCTTAAAAATGTGTCCACATTTTGCTAACAGAGAATTGCAATACTATAAAATGTATTCTTATGTGTTGCGTTATAGTAAAGTGATTCGTGGGCTAAAAGCCTCTGCCAGACAAATGTATGGCTTAATTGAACACATGATGGAGCATGGAGATTCAGCAGCAGGCTGCCTATGTGGGATGAAGAACAGTGGCAACATTTGGCTCTCATAGGAATGTGGTACAATGACAGAAGGTGAGAAATATTTTGATAACAAAGTCATTCTTTTAATGACAGTAGCAATTCCCTCTTTTGTGTTAGTTAGGCTTACATTTTATTGGAATATTGATGAAAACTTAGCCCAAATGAATCGTCAATAAAAATCGTTAAAAAGAGCAAACTAGTGAGCTATTATTATAAGTAGGTCTACTTGAATGATTGTTTTTGTTGAAAATAGCAATAATGCAGGCCTAACTAAACAGTTATTTTCTATTGTCATTTAACTAATGACTTGCTATTTACATGATAAAAGTAGGATTGTTTGTTAAGTTATAAATATGACAGTGAAATAAAGCTTTGAATCACTTCAATATTCTATTAGTATTTGTACTGATAGCTAAATATTATTTTAGGGTTGGACTGGCCCAAAGTATAAAGTCGGAGGGAGGCCATTTGGAAACGAGAAATAAGCCAAAAAACGAACCTGCCCTCAATGACAATATTAAAAGAAAAGTAATGATGCTAATTGGCACAGAGGTGGCTGAGAGGTGCTGCATAGCATAAAACCTACCAGAGGTTCAGGTGAGACCAATTTTGAACTGCTAGGAGATACTTTAAAAATAGCTTTGTTTTGATGTATTGTAGGATTATGTTACCTTTTTTATAGTTTAGTCCTGGTGAAGACAACTTTCCTCATGTTTTTCTGGAAGAGATCCCCACAGGGATGGTGGAGCAGGGCCCTGATGACCCAGCTTACGGCGAGGTCGAGACATGTGGGTTTTCTTACTGATGTAATACAACTAGTTGAATTCATAACCGAATGGTCATTCGAGTCCCATCACAAAGTATTGCACCTTTAGTTGGATCAGGCATTCATGAAGGTGAATCATAGCAAAATGGAATTTTCCAAATTTCCTCTCCAAGTGTCCTAAAGATTAATATTCTTAAATGTTGTTTCCCATCCTTCCGATTCTTTATATAGCTTTAATGGGTAATATTGAGCCACATGATTAAATAAACTGTATTAAAATGTTAAACAATGCTTAACACAGGCATTTATTAATAAATTAAGTTTCATTACAAAAATCAATAATAAATTTAGATAAATACATAGTATATTTCAATTGATTCTATTGGATAAGCTTACTTTGATAAATAATTTGGTTTATTTGTTATAGAATTGTTGTGTATCCCTCCACCGCCCCTTCCCCCCTCTTCTCCCCAACAGCTGTGCCTTTTGCCAAGCTCAAAGGTTCCTAGAAAGGAACCACACAAAGAGGTAAACCTTAATGATCAAGGTTACACAATAATGTATCTAAACATTTTATAAAAATATAAAATCAACAAAACACCTTAGTTCAAAACTCTCACATAGGAAAAACTAGCTACTTTAATATTAAAATCAGTATCTTTATTTGAATGTTTAAAACAGTATGTAGGTTTAATACTCCAAACACAATTTTCATTACCTATCCAATATTAACAATAACTTGTATTTTATTTGTATTTAGAAGTGGTCTCTCTGTACACTGAAGTAGCTATCATGTTTGTGTCATCCATTTGACTTTCAATTTTCTATTTAAAGATAAAAAGTACATGCCTTTTTTAAAAAAATTACAAATAGATCAAACTGTTTGCGGTATTTTGTATTGTAAACCTAAGCGTATAATACAAAAAGAAAAAAGTAACACGCACATGTTAATAAATTATTATTTTTTCAATTGGGTTTTCAAAACAAACAAAAACACTATAGAAATGTACAAAGTCTATGTGAGCATTTAAACATTGTTTTTCTTTCTTTCCTAAAGTGAAGATGCATATGCCTGATGAAAATTTCTATCATTTGATTAACATTTTTTTTTTATAATATATGTAAAATTATATTTATTTGTCACAGATCCAAAAATACCAGACTGCAATACAAGAGTCTGGTGAGCATTTTGTAGAACTCCAATCTGGACAAACCGAGGTACTAAGGGTATGTGTTTATAAACAGGAAGGCGACAAAAAAATAACGATTAAAACTTAATATATGTATATTTGGGAGAAAGGATAGTTACTTTTACCTCCATTACTGTTTCCAGCCTGTGGCCTGGGCCAGTTTTTTATTTAAGCCGTATATTTTCCACTACCGACCTGCCAGGCCTGTCCTGGCTTCATATGCCTTATAATCTAACTTGAGACTAGGATGAGCACAACATCCAGTCCCCGTCCATTAATTCATCACTTTGAAAGGGTAAACCCACATTTCACATATGATAAATATTTCGGCCACGCTGAGAATCGAACAGACATGCTACTGACTGAGCTAACATGTTGGATAGAAAGGATAGTATTTTGTCATATTGCTTATGTGAAAATTCTGGCTGTTAATGCACCTTTTAACTGATTTCAGATGATGGCAGAAAACATATTTCAGTGGAAAAATGCAACAGAGGAACTTGCTGTTGGAATATGTTAAGTGATGGAGAGTCTGAAAAATTACAGATGCTAACAATAAAAAGTAAAAGGATTTTGGCCTTCTTTTCTTTATTTTGATCCTCTCCTACTTCCTAAGCCTCTTTTCCAAAGTATTTAGTTTGCTTGCTCTTACACAATATTATAAAATCTCTAATTTATGAAAACAAAATCAATAAGCCTGTGGAAATCTTTAAAATTTTCAATTTAAATAACTTTATTGGTAGTAGAAAATTAACATTTGTCATTACTAACAGAAAACCACACATTATGATATAAAATACTAAATACCTTAATTTGTTTTATATCATTTGTGTGTTTATCTTTTCTGAAATTAAAGTATGATTTAAAATATATAATTCAAAAGGTATGTACGTTGTTTTAATTAAGATCTACTACGCAGTAGACCTTCATACCACGAGCTACTAGACCCCTTGCTACATTTATTATTGGAGTATGGTTCTCGTTATTTATAAAATTGTATACTTTAAATTGTAAAATGATACCTGGACACAAGAATTGAACCCAATACCTTTGGATTAGTATGCCTTGGTAGGTCCTGGTTTTAATTCCGATGTCCAGATGTCATTTTTCAATTTTAAGAATATGATATTTAGAGGCTATAACTGTGATTAACAAAAATAATAGCTCGACTATTTAATCTGTCTTTTGTAAAAAAATTCAAAAGGGTAACTGGAATCAATCTTGGCATGCAAAGAGGGAGTAGTTTAATTCACATGATGACCTGGCGGTCTAGGGGTAAGGTGTCAGACTTCTGTGCTGGCGGCCGGGGTTCAATCCTCGGTCCCGGCATAGATTTATCTGATTACCAAACCCTTCCTTCACCTCTGACAAGACATCTTGTGAATGTGGGGAATGCCAGGCCTCCACCGTGGTTCGGATTCCACGTTAAACTGTAGGTCCTCCATTTCATCTCACAATCACCCTACCATGACACATTAGCGTAAGTGCGTATAACCCGAACGGGTAGTAAGACGCGGTGCTAGTAATAATAATAATAGTTTAATTCACCACACAATGAATATTGGTCAAAAGTTGCAAAATCTCAGTGTGGCTATTAAAATTAAGACATCCATTTTAGTGCCTATTAGAAATAATAAATAAACTTTTTAATTTATTTTAACTCTCATAATCTCTCAACTAGTGAAGGGTTTGTCCAATACCATCCAGACTAATTCAAAAAACTTTGTTACATTCATCCAATAAAGTATATCTTTTAATTCAAGGAAACTTTAATTGTTATGCACACAGTCATGTACATAGGGCCACCTCAACCTTAATTGTGTGCCTGTACAAACTTTCATTTGATGCCATTTTGTCCCCCTTATTTTACTTAATTTTGGTTCAAATATTGTCTTATAACCTTAAAAGGAAATCATTACGAGACAAGAATTAGAAAACAAAATATTCCTAATCAGATTTTACACATACTGTATGAAATTTAAAACATTTAATTTGGACAGTTTTAATTTTACATAATTTTTTACAGATTAGGGGTTTGAACATTCAATTTCATCTCAAATAGAAAAGATAAATAATATTTATTGCATTTTTATAAAGCCTAGAGTTATATGGGATATTGTAAATTTATTCTCATGGAAACACTAGAAACCTTTGTAATGATACTGATTTGTACCCCTCTCATATATTAAAGTCATGGATATAGTGCATTTTTCTTTAAAGAATTGTATGTAAAATATCGTTTTAGTACTTCATCCATGGAGAATCACCAGCTTTTCATAACTGATTACACTATAAGACCTATTTTTTCTTTCAAAATCAACTCCGTAGTAATACCAAAAAAGCAAGTGACACTAGCTCCCTCAACCCAATAGGAAGCTAGCCTTCACATATGTCGCCAGGACTATTTCTATTAGTTGGTTTTGACACTGGTGACAAGGGGGTCCAAGAGGCAAGGGGTAGGTCATATATAAGCCGCTTGTGCGTATGAATATATAGAGTAGTCACATACATCTACACAGCACGATACTTAAAACACGGAACGTGTAATGTTAGAGAGAAATAATCTGTATTTAAACTAAAACTGTATCATATAAAATTATATCTTCCGTGCCAAAGATAAAAACACTTTAATAAATCGTGTGCAACATTAAAGGTCTTATTTATTCAGTTAAAATAGCAGATTGTAAAACCATAACTTAATAATTGGTGCTTGATCACGGATCTATAAAAACTATTTATCTCACAATACTACTGTACTGCTTTAACTAGTGCTCGATCACGAGGCAATTATAAGTTAATTAAACGGTATCACCTCAATCGGCGCCCATCACCGACCCGTGTTGTATTAATTGGCGCACAACGCGGACCGATAAATTCAATAGAATAACACCTGTTTATCTGAATCTCGACTATCCAAAATTTTGGTTTATCCAGGATACCTTTTAATTAAACAAAAAACCTTTAATACAAACTAAAAAGCTTTGAATACTATCACGTATTGCAATTCTTCATTATATACTATTAATAAATATTTTATTTACATAAAAAACATTACGTGTGTTCAATTTTTTACATCCTTAACGGGAAAATGCTCCCCAAATTACAATTTTCCTAAATTTTGACCATTCAGATTGGACTATTCCCATAAAATTCGTATGAATGAGTTTCTGGTGTACTTGATTTAGATCTAATGCACATCATTTGGAATGTTATTAGAATTTCTTTAAATAATTAATGAGAAAAAATAAAGTTAGGGCTCTAGATCTATCAAATATTTATTTTTATTGCAATGTATTTTTTGCTTATACAGTATCAGTGCTGGGCAGTTGCCCACTTTGTCTGTCCCTTGAGGTAGCCTTGATAAAAATTGTTCAATTAGTTTTACACTAAAACTTATTTTCTTATAAAGGTTTACATTATTTGAAAGATTTCATGTTAATTTTTGTTTTGTAATTAAACTTTGAAGTAGACCTTAATTGTTTACAGGATTATTTATTCTATCTTTCAGCAAGTTTCTACCCATTGCTGTACCACCTTCTTTCGATCTGTGTCGGAGTTATAAATTTACAAACTTACTTCAGTCTAACCATGTGGTATATTTTACTACTTGCATTTATTGGCTACATAACGCTATACCTGGTGTCCAGCTATTTGAAAAAACACAGAGGCCCTATCTTGGGAATAACATGTTTCTCTTTCCTCATTTTTTGGTAAGTATAAAAATAATTTTACAATTAAAACTGTATTTGATTGAAATATTTTAATGGTATTAGTATTAAGGCATGCTCTGGTGCTGTTATTTTTCATCATGCACAGTTTCCATGCACCTGAAAAATTGGCAAAATACAGGAATTCTTTTTATTTCTGGAAAAATCAGGCCAAATGCAGAGAAATTCACAAAAAACACTTAAAATACTTGAATATTTATGAATTAGGGACATTGATTGAACTGCAAGATTTAAATAGTAAGGCATTCCATAGAAGAAAGATTGAACTTAAGAAGTGAGCACACTTTATTTCCCCCACCAACCCTCCATTGGATTACATTACTTCTGCTTAGTCAATTTTATGAAAACTGAAATTACATTCTTCTATACTACTATCAAAAGTGTCTGAAAAACCTAAAAAACACAGGAAATTATGTAGCAAATAATAGTGACATCCTGAAGTTTGTTATAATCTCTCTTTTATTTTGCTGTAAAAAAGACCAATTTATTAATAGTACTAGATAAATAGTAACTAAATCCAGACTGGCATAGATAAGTGTGTAGTAGCATTCTTGGGCTTCAACCTGGCTTCAAAGTGCCAAAAAACGCTCTGGAAGGGATTTCCTCTCATTTCCTTTCCTAAGCAAAAGTGTTTTATTTCTCTAATATTGTCTTTGCAAAAGTCACTGGTAGTAGACATACTAACACTAAAGCGCATTAATAAATAAATGGTAGTCCCTATGGTGCACCACAATGATTTTTTTCTCTTTTCTATCATATATTAAGACATTTGCTAAAAACCAGTAAGTAATACACCGCGTCTTACTACCCGTTCAAGTTATACACAAGTACTAATTACACTAATGGGTTAGGAATTGAGAAGGTCAAATATAGAGGAAGTGAACCTGCACTTGCATGAAGGGAGAGTGGAAAACCATTTAGGAAACCCCTCCCCCCAGTTCACCCGAGCGAGATTCGAACCTCGATCTCCCTGTCCTCGGTAGTCTGGCTTAACCTGAAACCAGCGTGTTAGCTAACTACGCCACCGAGGCGGATAAAAACTAGTAAGATTTGGGATATGAAATAATATACATTTTTGCAGAACACTCCACCAAATAGCAGAAATGAATTAATATTAACTGTTGCAGTAACTTTGATTAAAGAGGAAAATTTCTGTCCACCAATGAGCATAACATTCAATTTCACGTTTTAAAAATCTCAATTTTTTTATATATAACATTGAAAGGAGATTAGAAGGGTAAGGCCTACACACTTACCAGAAAACTGTAGACCTCAAAGTTCATCTTAACGTGTTTTCCTCTTCATGACTATTCTATGTGAAGTACTGGTTGCAGAGCCCATTATCGACAAAAGCCTCAGGAAATAACCTAAGCCTATGCCGTGCATTGTCTTTGTACCCAAATAAGGATGTTGTCGAGGCTGTTACCATCCTTGATACTATAGTGATATTTGTCCCGCGATTGGGCATCAATTATAGTGATACGAGTTTTTAATAATGATGATAATGCAGATGTAGACCCGTGCATGCCCTACTGTTGGGCAGCAATTATAACAATATCGGGTTTTATGATGATGACGCGTGAACACCTTACTACACACTTGTTATCACACGGCTATGTTGATCTGATTTTACGTTTCTCACTGTAGGATTACTGGTTGGTTGATTGTCAAAATTAGTAGAAATTTAATGGTGTACACTATTTATTTTATTAGTTGTACTTTCATTATTATGAAATGGACATTGATACTGTTTTTGTTCATTTACGAACTGACGCGAAGAACCAGAGCTAGTGCAATTCAAAATTATATTTTCTGTTTAATACTACCTTTCTCTGTTTGGCTTTATACGCACAAGCTGCTTATATATGACCTACCCCTTGCTTCTTGGACCCCTTGTCACCAGTGTCAAAACTAACTAATAGGAGAACTCCTGGCAACTAGATGTTGTGAAGGCTTACTTCCTATTGGGTAAAGTGAGCCAGCATGCCACCTGATTTTCAAATATAACAGAGGAAATCTTTTAAAGAAAGAAAGTTTTAAAACGTAGTGTATTGAAATTACTTGTGAAAATGCATGGCTCTCCACAGATGAAGTATTAAAAGGAAACTTTACATACAGTTCTTTAAAGAAAAATACACGTCATCCATAACTTTTTGAATATATGAGAGGGGTCCAAAACAGTATAAATACAATATCTAATTGAACTACTGGGAGGCTTCATTTTATTTGATGAGGTGATGTTGATAAAGATGAGTATAGCAGTTGCATTCATTACAGAGGAGGACAGCTATGGGGAGTCTGCAAAGTGCTTCCAACCCTTCCTTGAGCCAGTGACAAAGAAATCTTTAGTTATTCAAATGTCTTGACTTGCCCAAGGAGTTCTTGAATTATGAATCCACTGAATACGGGAATAAAGAAATTTAGTAGGTGTTGAGAGTTTGCCCAATCGTTGCAGATACTGAATGGTTCTGCACAGCAAAGAGTTTCTCTTATACAAGAATTCAAAGCTTCCCTTGATCAAACAAATTAAAATCATTCCTACTGTGGTTTGTTGAGGACCATCAAAAGAAATTTTGGCACAACAAAGACCTCAATGTCAGATTGGCATGCGTGTTATCCTCAAATACTACTTTAGATATGTAATAGAAAATGTACGATACTATTGAGTAAATTGCAATAATAACTTTGATTGCGTTTTACAAGTCCTAAATAATATTTAATTCCAAAAGATGTTTTACTATCATGTCTTTGAAGAGAATAGAATCAAATAGAGTTGAGCACTGTCTTATTCCAGCATTAATATTTTGGAAACACCCCAACTTACATTTTTTTATATTTCTCATATCCTTGCTATAGAGCTTGTCTTTTGGACTACTAAGAATCATCACATAGTAAAAAAAATGTTGTAAATGTACATTGAAATGTTGTTAAGAATTTAGTTTTGAAACTAAGGTCTTTACATTATTTCTTGAAAGAGTCTGATTTTTCCTCCATTTTATAAATAACATAGCTTTTTATATCTGTTTGTCTATTTTCAGTGAATTTTATTTGGTTGAAGAAATGGAGTGGCACAAGATACGTGGAGCTCAAATGCTTCTTGTCATGCGAATTATTTCAATTGCTTTTGATACTGACTTTGGCACTCTTGAACACATTCCATCTCCTTTTGAATTTATGGGCTACATATGCTGTTGTGGAACATGCATCTTTGGTCCATGGATACCATACAAGAACTACATTTCCCTGTGTGATAGAACTCCTTTGGTAAGTAGCTACTTTTTTTTGATTGTAGTGAAGCTCATTAGACAATGAGAATTACCAATATTTGTTGAGTCTATGACATCTTATCAGGGAATGTTAACATTTGTGCGGGGAAAGATATCAAGTAGTAATGTCTCAGCTCGTTCCAACAACACTGACCAGGTATGGAAGTGATGTCCGCTTTATCAGGGTGTGTCATTATCTGACCCTCTGCCGAGCATATTCTGTGTTGTCGCTACAATCAGTTCAGACTAAACAAGGGAGTTCATCAAATATACATTTCAAATATATATTTTCAACTATCAATTTGGACACATTAATAAAATTAACGAGTAGAGCTAGGTTAAAACAACCAAATTAATTCAAAAGAATGGTATTTAAGTACAGACATGTCTTTATATCACTAAATACCTTACAGTTTTAAAATTGAAAAAATAAAATTATGATAAGCTAAAATAAACTTACTTTCAATTAGACTTCACACAAATTGTTGCAGTTCTGAAATTATAATAAACTTAAAAGAAACACAGATCTAACCTACCTCAAACAAATTGTAATTTCTTAGCATGATAACAACAGAAGATATTAAGTTAAATTAAGTTTATTTTATTTAAAGATTCAGAATGTATTCCTCAAAGGAAATACCCCAGCGTGAGGAGGCTATGTCCCTTAAAGAAATACAAGTAATAGTTATTTCAATCTTCAACTAGCACACCTAATATTTATGTAGAAAGCCAAGCCTTGAGGGAACTTTTCGCATCATGGTGTCTCATACTTTTCCCAAGCAAATGCTCCTACACGTCATTAAAAAGAAACTCACTCTTGTCCCTTTAATTTGAGTCTGATCATTGATGTCCAAAATGTATGCCACATGTAGGAACATTGCTTTGTGACAACTGCACAAAGTACATGATAAGAGTTGTTTGAATTTGTCAAACACAATCTCAAGATGATTATCACACGACAAGGTGATGAACCTTGAAAACTCTCTGTTGTATTGAAGACAGTGAGTAACGCTATGTAAAGATTCAGTTCACATCTGTGCCAAGGAGGTTCTACTTTACATTGTCAAGTTATGACAAACACTATACACACCAGGGTGTCCACCATCTGGGAAAATCAGGGAAAACGGGAATTTGAAGGGGTCGGGAAAAAACTGGAATAACTCGGGAATTTGATAAATTACAATAAAAAATATGAAATATATTTATTAAATTAATAAATTACAATGTGATTCAAGCTGTCATTTATTGTTTGTAGCTGTGTAATATATTTTATAGTTCCTAGTAAACAATGTTAATACAAATTACCCATTCGGGCTATACGCGTTAAGTACTAATTATGCTAATGGATAAGGAATTGGCAAGGTTGAATGAGAGGAAGTGAACCCGCATTTGCGTGGAGAAAGAGTGGAAAACCATTTAGGAAAAACCACCTCAGTTCACCCGACCGAGATTCAAACCTCGATCTCCCTGTCCTCAGCAGTCGAGCTCAACACGACAAGCGCGTTAGCCAACTACGCCACTGAGGCGGGTAACGATTAATATAAATACAAGAGGCGAGGGGGGCGAGTTAGAGGGGTGTGACATACCTTTTAGTCGGGAATTTTAGGAAATGATCAGGGGAAATCAGGGAAAAAATCAGGAATTTCATTGGTCAAGTTGAGTAGACACCATGACACACTGACACGAGTGGTGGATGTGTCGGGCGCCAGTTGTTAGTATTTGTATGAAATAAAGTACAGGAAGAATGGAATATGTTTAGTTTTTTTTATAATGAGCCCCAAGACAGCTATTGTGTGATTCGTCAATCTGGTGCCTTGTTTCTTTGCCACTCATGCTGTAATCGCACCCGCTTTAGTCTGCCTCAATTTATTTACAACTTAATTGCAAATATACATTATTTTTTTTGTCACCATGTCTCACTACATATTTGGGTTGATTATGCCAATGTGTTAAAGATGAGAAAATTTGAAATTATTTGAAGTGTACCCACATTTGTGTAGAGGGAGGGTGGAAAACCAATCTAGGAAAAACCACCTTCTCTACACCCGACTGGGATTCGAACCTTGATCTCCTCATCAGTGGCAGTATAGTCTGTTAAGGGAGTGATGCCTCAGACAATTCGACCACAGAAGAGGATACACTAATTTTATCCTCTTAACAGTTTATTCTACTTTTTGTAATCAATGTATTATTCTGATATTTTAGTTATTATTTTTTACACAAACAACACAGTGTAGATAATATATAACAAAATTAACTATAACAAAATATGAAAGTAACGTGATTGGTTCGTAGGTCTGGTTGGTCATTATATACTACCCCCTAAACCTATGTTTTCCCATTTAACTAAGGTTTTATATAAAGCGATGGTTTTTAGAATGCAACTTCCGCGTCATAGGATAACTTACTATTTGTCTTACTGTTCTTAGTAAAATAAAATAAATAAAATAAAACTACAATATTAATCCAGAGGAAGAGCATGCACACTTATTGGAGAATAATATGTGGCTCTTGTTCAAGTGCCCAGAATAAAATTATTAACATATCTTCAATAGCTGGCATTATCTGTGCTTCTCTCCTAGTGTGTGCCATGTCCCACATTACAATAAAGATAATATTTTTTATTTCAGAGTTACAAGTTGTTTGTTAAAATAGCCGTCTGCCTGGTTATTTCATTCTTCTTCTTATCTCTGTCAACATGTTGGTTAAACTGGCTCATTCCAGATGGATCCTGGAGGTAAGTTTTTAATTGGTTTTTTTCACCACATCTCACTGTTTGGATTGTATACACATACTAGCCTCAGTACACCTGACCAAGACTCGGAGCCCACGTACTCTCCCCATCATTGTAAATCCAGTCTAACATGTGAGTGACATCTTAGACCATTGAAAGAGGTTTGGAATTGAGTTAAAACGTTGTTATTGTTACTTTGAAAATCAGAGGTAATTAAATACATATTTTAAAGCTGTTAATAAAAGGTTTTACAATAGTGCATTAAAAATCTTTAGTCATAAAATAATATGATTCTAAAGTGAACTATTTTAACAGTTTACCACCTTTTCCTTTCTAAGTAAAACAATGGCAAAAACTCTTTTAAAACTAGCGTCAAACTCGGTAGCAATGGTAATGGCAAAAAAAAATTTTTGTTCTCTAGGATGGCTAATTAAAATTGTTAAAGGAGTCTAGAGACCAACAAGCAGTCATTGAGACCACCTAGTGAAATGTTTGAAGCTTTTCTGGTTAATATGCGACTAAGAAGAAATTTTAATACTATTTACTTAACTGAAAAATCAGTTGAAACATTAAACCTCTGCATTATACTTTTTATCACACTTTTCATTAATGAGTGAAGTTGAATCAAATTTGGTGTGTTTTTTTTATTAAATGGTTCATTGCTATTATTTTTTTTCCCAGTAAACTTTATTTTTATCTATCTGTGTTCATATTCATTATGCACTAAGATATCATTGAAATAGCTATAAATAAGAAATTTGAACATATAGGTTCTAAAGAAATTACTGCACAGATATAAAGATTTATTGTCACTTACAACCTTTTCAATTTCTGTTTTTTAATAGGGAGATATTTATTTTCTAAGACTCATTAGACTTGATCTGTACTCTGTAGCCCTTTTTGTGAGAATACAAAAATTTTGATTGCATAAACTTTTGAATTTCATGAGAAATTTTAACTACCCAAAATGTAACACTTTATTTGATTCTATGACGTATTAACATTTATTTTATTGGACTAATCTTGTTTTATAGCCGGATATTAAATCATATTCACTCATCCCAGATCAAAATCATTCGGTTCTTTCTTATGTCCTATAATGTTGAAATTTGATCTTTCTTGATTCTCCTTTAAGGCCTTTCAAGAAAGTTTTGAGTTATCTATACTTCTTTTATTGTTGGGAAGCCACTTGTACTCTCTTGATTAACAAACTTTTGTTTTAAAATAAAACTTTGGGAAAGATCTTGTTTAAGATTCCCATAACTATCATATTTCTACACCCCTCTACTTTTTGGCATGAATAGTAAAACATGTTTGCAGAGTTGTATAAAAGTAGGGAATCCAACCATAACGTTGAAGAGAGTGTTGTATAGGTAAAAACAGCCACATCCAGAGATGGAACTCTCGAATCCTTCAAATCCTTGATCCTTGAATCACATTCATAAAAATCACCCAAAAAAAAAATATATCAAAGACAATTATAAAGACTTTCAAGCAACTAGTAAAAGAAAGTATATATATATATATCTTTGTAGTTGAGAATAATAAAAATCACAAAAAAGGAAAAACCTGTAGTAATGTAATTAATTTACTGAAACATTGTTCTCTTTGTTGTTTATAACTTACTAGGTATTGCGAACGAAATATCATTTGTTTGTAGCACCAATCCTTAAAATATCACTTTTGATTTCACTTTAACTAAAATTGTACATTTTAAAGATTCGAGGATTCAAATTTGGATTTGAAATTTTAAAGAATCTTTAACATTTGTATTGGCCCATCTCTAGTTTTAACTTGCTTAGCTATCGTTTCATATACAGTGTCATACTTTGATCATGTTCAACTTTTACTCGGATCCAGTGTCATACTTTGATCATGTTCAACTTTTACTCGGATCCATGGATCCCTTGTCAAGCATATACTCTTCTACAAATTAGAGGATGATTGGTGAAAAACAAAACGGAAGCTTTTTTTTATTCAAGCATTTTGATCGTTGTATATGAGTACCAGCATGCGATTTTAAGGCCTAACTTAAATACTAACACACATGGACAAGATCCATCGCTATTACTTTTTTTTATGTTAAGCTTAAATATATTTTACATAAATTATTTTTTTCAGTAATTTTCCAAATTATTCAAGCATGAAGTCCCATATATCTTTCTTTGTGTTGTATGTGTTATTTATATGCCTCTTTATATTATATAAAAAAATATTTATGTAAATTTAAAAACAATGTGTGATTGTAGAAGTGTGAAGAAGTGGGAAGTGTGAAAAGTAAAAGTAGAAATGAAGAGAGAAGTGTGTTTGTCCCTAATAAGGCCTAGACCAACTATATTTTCACGTTGGCTTCCTTCACTATCACTTTACATTATCATACAGTGTTTCTACACTGTCTTATTATACATTTACAACATATTAGGAAGTATTTAGGCAAGATTTTATTTAAATTTCTTGGAAAATACTTTAAAACTTCAGTTGAAATTAGGTTTTTAACTGTGTATTAATCTCATTTTACATTATTGGCACATAAAAAATCCAATAAAATATGAAAATAGTAAAAGTTTTATTATCAAATTGGCAAGTAAGGGAATCATAAAGCATTATAAAGGAACACTATTTATTTTGAGAGTTAATCGAATGAGTGTCTAGAAACCTTTGAGTAAATAGTGTTAAAAGGTACACATTCTACTGTTTTACTCTCTAGAGTCTAGAACTTCTGTCATTAAAAAAGCCAGGCTGGAATTAAGACATGACCTATAAAAAAAATCGTTTGTGTGTTTGAATGAAATTAAACAATAAAGGTACCTACACATTTTGTATAAAGTGTAATTAATGTCTATTAAATTTTGTCTAGATGTTTTGATTTACACAATTCCCTTCCACAAGATTATGTAAGTTTATTTATGTTTTACTCTACAGGTGGCTCATAGCCTACAGGGACGCCTTTGCCTTCCGTTCCAGTCATTATTTTATCTCGTTCTTGTCAGAAGCATCGGCCATGATCTCAGGATTTGGAAATGAAACTGACAGTATCTGGAGTTTTGTGGTGACAAGACCACTGTCTATAGAGGCACCGCGCTCGCTGGTAGAAGTGGTCATTTACTGGAATAGACCCATGCACTATTGGTTTAAAACGTGTAAGTGTTAGTAAAAAAATATACTGTATGAACAGTGTTTTTATAAAAGAAAACTTATTTTACTCCTCAGACACAAATTAAAATTATTGTCATTTGGGATATGTATATGGGTAAAAAATTGAATTTGTTTTTGTTCATCTCTCATGAATCATTAATCAAACTTTTAAAATCATCTTATTTTAGTTTCTATTTTTTTTATCACCTCGTCTTACTACCCATTTAAGTTATATGCATATTTATTAATTACACATAAGGTTTTAGGTATTATGAAGGTTGAATTTAGAGGAAGTGTACCTGCATTTGCATGAAGGGAAAAAGGAAAACCATCTAGAAAAAAGCACCCCTAGTGCACCCGACAGAATCGAATCACGATCCCACTGTCTTCAGCATTCTAGTCCATTGTGAGAGTAGTGCCTTAGACCATGTGGCCACCAAAGCGGGTATCTTTAGTTCCTCTTAGAAATATAAAGAGTTGCTGTTTACTCACTCAACACCATACACAGTCACTAATTGTTGACACTAAGATGAAAAGTAGCTAAGTATTATCATCATTAGCACCGCGGCTTACTACCCAGTCACACTTACGCTAATGTATAATGGTAGGGTGATTGTGAGATATTCTGTTACTGAGAAGTATGTTTACCATAAAATTCACAATAATAAATACAGAACCATATAAAAATCAAATTTGGTTTATTTGTACACACAGCACTTAAATTTGGTCAGCCTGTTTAAGTGGCCACATGGTCTAAGGCACTCCTTTCGAAATAGACTAGATTGCCAAGGATGGAGAGATCAAGGTTTTATCCTAGTCGGGTGTACTGAGGGTGGTTTTTCTTAATTTTTTTCCACACTACCTCCACACAAATGCTGGTACACATCCTCTAAATTCAACCTTCCTAGTCCATAATACAATAGTGTAATTAGTACATAAGTGAATAAACCGAACACATAGTAAAACATGGTGCTAAAAAATAGGAAAGTTAATTTAAGGTTTCAAAAGATAGTTCAATTAATATTATTTTCTGAGTGCACCCTTTAGAGAAGTATTTTTAAAGAGCTTATTTAGTAGTGCAAGGAGGCTAAGTCAATTTCTATTGATAAAAGATAATTGTTTTGATTAAGACTTTAAATACTACATTTTATTTTAAACCATTGTATTTTTCTTATGAATTGTGCACTGCATACTATGCACTATTTACTATTAGCTATATATTATGCATGAATATAAACACAGGCTTGCAATATATTTAAGAAACCCCCATAAATATGAAAGATTTTAGCCATAAATCTGACGCAAGGGCTCCTCAAGTCTCTCTCCTGTCCATGCCACAGATTTTTTGAGTCCCTATTAATTTGGTCCCTTTTACATTACACCAGCATTTTCCTGAAGTGAGTATTAGGAAGTCCGGGGGGG
>CABEEJ010001186.1:26424-91305 GCA_901482245.1 Timema douglasi
GGGGCATCCTTTAGTGCTAGTGCTTCAGGGTTGACAATAGTTCTCCTGGGTTAAAGTCCGGTCTCATCACTTTACAGTATGATTGAAATATGACTAATGAAAGACTATTCATAATCACTGTTTTTTAATTGTATATCTTTCAGATGTGTTTCGTTCAACAAGACCATTAGGGAGTGTTGCCGCTGTTCTTTCAACATATATAGTCAGCATCCTTATGCATGGACTGAACTTCCAGTTGGCAGCAGTTCTATTTTCGTTAGGAGTGTACACCTATGTTGAATTTACCTTGCGACACAAGCTTGCCCAAGTGTTTGATGCTTGTATCGAAGCACATCCTTGCAGACAGCGCTGCTCTCATCGACACAAAGCAAAGCAACTCTCTACAAAATTAGCTAATGTAGGATTTGGTATCCTGACCATGTTTCATCTGTCATACCTTGGAGTCATGTTTGATATGTCTTCTACTCTTCAAGAAAAGGGATATAGCTATAGTCATACATTGTCAAAATGGTCCAACCTACACTTTGCAAGTCTTTGGGTGGTTTTAGGCACCTATATTTTTTATCTCTTAATATAGTCTATACTTAGGCTACTTGTTTTCTGTTTTACCTCTTTTGATGTACTGTTGATATGATCAGTACTCTACCATGTAAGTGTGTATCTAAATATAAATATAAACACTTATATCCTTATTAAGGTTCAAGTCTTAAAACTAGTTGGGTTAATATCCGTCCAGTGTTTATAAGAAAATTGGGGGAAATGCTTAGCATTACAAATGTTTTAAACATTTTATGCTTTTATTTGTTTATATTCTTTTTTATTAAAAGAATTTTATATTTACATTATAAGTTATATACATACCGTACTACATCTAATGTTGTTAATTTGTCACTTTATGTAAATTAAGGGTGCAAACCAAGTTAATTGTTAATCTTTTCTTACAATTACCGTATTTACTAGAACGTTGCATGCCTTATAGTTTAGAAATAAACAGAAAATTACTCTTAAGGATCCTCTTACTATAAGTGCTGATAAGCTGACCGTCGGCTAAGGTCATCTAGCAATAATGAAAACAGCTGGTTTTACAGTTGGGGTTTTACAGTTTAGGATAGTACATTTTAAGTTTACTTTATGTCTATAATTAAGTACTATTGTGTTGAGTGAAGGAAAAATATTGTATTTATTGGTGTCGGTTATTCAGCAGCCAAGTGTTTGCATTTCCGAAACTATCTTTAGTCTACATTATAAATGTGGTAGTACTAGGATATTATGCATGTTTATATCTCTAAACTACAAACAGGATATTTTGAGTTTTGGGGATTTCAATTAATAATCATAGAGCAGGGGTCAGCAACCTACAGCACACGTGCCATCGATGGCACCTGGAAGATTTTCAATGGCACACTGAGTGATTTGAATAAAAATAATATAAAACCTTTATTTCTAATTAAAGCCAAATATGTGAGTAATAATTTTAATAACGTGTTTTATGTTTCAATGATTCAGTTGCATTGTTTCAAAATTTAAATTTTGCAAAACACATTTATAACCTTTGTATTTATTCAAATTAATCTGATTTACATTAAAATATTAAATATTCAAGAAACAGTTGTTATTTAATGTATTTGAGTTATAAACATGTTGTTACATTTACATTGTACAAGTTCAACTTAAATTTGTTTTAATAGTTGTACTAGTTAATTTGTATAAAAATGTAACTGATTTGGGTGGTCTTAGGTTGGTTGCAATATTACTTGGGCACAACACTACTAAAAGGTTGCCGTTCCTGCCATAGAATTTGAATTTTCATAAGCTTTTTGATCATTTTAAGTAACTGACAGGCCATACTCTTACAGTAAAACCTTTTTACTAAATTAATGACTACTATTCATTCTCAATTTTTGAAATTTTAGATTCGTAGCATACCACAACATAAGAAAGCCATTCCCATTTCACCTGTTTATTATTGAAGCCTTACCCTCCAATAAAAAACCTACGAATATTCAATATTTTTTTAAGCATCACTTCACATCCTAACAGTTCTGATTAAGCCTATGGATACTTTCACTCTGAAAATGTCCATAATTAGTGACTGGTAGCTGTCTAGAATCATAGTAGCTTGATGTAGAAGTGGCCTTAGCTCAATTTTAAAACGTCCATCTTTTGAGCCATATAGAAGCAATATGACTAGAAATAGAGGCACCTCCTTTTGTGTGTGTGTGTGTGTGTGTGTGTGTACACACACACATAGTGCCTTAAAACACATCTTTGTCAGAGTGTGTACTAGTTCAAAACATATAAATTTGTGTCCCACCATAAACGATTAAAAGATGTATTGAAGTATTGTTACAAGTATTATTTTATAATTGTCTGTTTTTTGTTTGGTACACAGCACATATTTGATACACCCTCAATTAAATATTTTAAAAAGAGTCTAGCTTTTATTTCAATCCGTTCAAGAAAGTTTACGTGAATTACCTAATTTGTTGCGATGTAAATTATTTCAATATGTATTAGAATACAATGCTCTCATGTGTTTGATGAGTCTAGGTGGATGTGGAGGTCTATATTTCAGGGTGCTAGAGAATAAAGACACTCTATAGGTTGTTCCACTCTTAAATCGCAGTACAGGTACTATGGAGTGCGCAGTTGCTGGATTTTATCCTCTGGGAGATAGATTGACAATTTTTAGATTAGAACCTCATCAAATTTTACAAAGTGCATAAACTTTAGGGTAGTACATTAATTTTGCTTTATGCCTATAATTAAGTACTATTGTGTTTATTATTGTATTATACCTGCTTTAAATAAACACTACCCTAAATCACATACGATGAGTAGGTTAGGGTTTGATTTCTGGTGTGTTGAACAAAATATGGTTTTAACAAATCAGTTAAAACAAATTGTTTTCCCCTCCTTTATCCATGCAAATAAGTTTGCACTTGGTTAGCAATCAGTTAACTCATCCTAATATAATAAGTTGTGTATAGCATTATCTTTAAATTTAATAACACTACTTAGGTTAAATCATCAAACACATTGTAGGCTGCACCAAAATACCCATCAAAACACAACACCAATATCTCATGACTGGTAAACAGTTTTTTAAGGTACGTTTCAAACAGCTGTGTGTTTCCAAGAGGATATTAGTTCACATCTGACTGTTATCATTAGGGGATTCATTGGTGCTAAACTCAACACGGCCATATTTATATTTACACCTAGTTCTAGGCCTGTGTTTAGGCTATCAGAAGCAATACAATTATAATGTCTCAAGGGTGAGGAACGTTGCTAAGAATAAGTGCACCGGTATTTTCTTGGAATTTTGAAGAAAAAACTTTATAAAGCCACCTCCAGAGAATTATTTCTTTTATTTAGTATTTTACCTGCATTTTTCGATCACATTAATTATATCAAGGCAGGACTTGAAAACTAGTCTATTACTAAGAAAACCACAACATCCAGTCCCCCATTCAACAATTTACCAATAGTAAATCTTTGACCATACCAGGGATGGAATACGGAACTCTAACTAAGTTGGCACTCGCGCTACCTACTGTAGTAAGCTTAACCTGATTACTAACAGTGTCAAAGTGTGCTGAGAGTATGACACCTATGACCGATACACCACCAATGTGGCTAGATGGTGTATTCACCCGAAAGCATATTATTATGATCTAATAAATTGTTGTTATGCATAAAATATATTTTCAAATATTTAACGTTGTTTTGGTAACTGCAACTTGTTGAACTTAACAAACAAAACAGTGCATTGGTTTCCAGATCATTGCAAACTTGACTAAACGTTGTGTGTGTAGCCAATATTATCGATTTTCATGCGAATGGGATGAACTGACATAACTTCAGTTTTCAACGTCACAACTGTCTAACAGTGCTGTGTTCTTCAAGGTCGGCCAGACTGAAGTATATTGAGCTACACACTGTGCATCTTCAAAACACCAACACACACATAAATGGGAGGTGCTACTGGCCCATAGTGCCAATTAGTTTAAAATATTCCTATAATTTCTTTTACATAGAATACTCATGTAAACTCAAAAAAAAAAAAAAGTTTCCAACAAGCGAAATTTTCCATGTTTTGCTTTAAATATTTCAAGAGGTTTTTTTTTCAACCTTGTGTAAAGTATATCCATTTGAGACTTTGTAAGCATTGTTCATGACTATTACTACAGATACCATAAAATTATTAGATTTCCCAAACGATTGGAACGATACTTATCACATGACTGTATATATTTGAAAACTCGTGAAACTGAGATACAATGTTCATTTTCATATTTTGTAAATAATGAGTGGCTTAAAATAGTTTTTGATAGTTTATATTGCTTTGACTAGATGCGTCAGTGAATGATATATAATATAGCCATTGGTGGAATTAAAAAATATTATCAACAGGTTTTCTTTCATAGTGAAAAATAAAAACGATGAATAGTATATTAAAGTTATTTGTTACCTTCCTTAAAATAATTCCAAATCGCTAATTGATTATCATCATACACTTCCAATCCATAATACATAATAGAAATTAAAATCTAATGGAATATGATAAGAGTACACAGTTAATCTTAAATACCCAACAGAAATTCACAGCTCAAATAAGAGTGAATGGCAAGTTTATGTATTTCCAATCACATAAACAGCTGGGCCATGGGTAAGAGAATAATAAAAAAGTGCCACTCTACTGTTAATAATTAGAGCCATAACGTAATAACGTGAGTGTTTGCGGTGCTGGCGTCCAGAACTAAGAGAATCAATAGAAATGCTTAGGCTATATGTCCCTGGTGGCTTGATAGTAATGATGAGTATCGATTACTCTATTGATAAGACCAAGGTCAATATTGAACTTCCTCCTCAAATTTTGCAAATGTAGCACATTACTATGAAATAAAATTCATAACAGCATCAACAGCAGCCAATTGGAAAAAATTAAAGACCGGTTCGGTGAACTTGGGAAATTCTAGGGACATGTTTGTCCAAACTGGCCGAATCTCACTACTGAATTTAGCATGTTAATTTCATAGAAATAGCTATGTTCATTTTTAAGCTACAAAATGTCATCTTTGTTAGGTGGAAAAAAGACGGCACTTATGGGTCAGAAAGAGATGCAAAGGGTCCATAAGAGCCTGTATTACGATTAAATAGTGGAACAGCTTATAGCAATAATGTGTGAACTTTACTATGCCTTTCCCTCTGGTGCGGGTACTAGATCTCACTGACAAACATAAATTATCTAACTTAGAGGAGGCCGAGTTTTAAGGAAATGTGCTTACTCTCATTGGAAGAAATATCTAATACTTTAATATAAGACCGTATCCCCAATCACCTGTTATTATTGAAGCCAATTCAGCAACTCATTCATGAGATAAATCATTTTGCTTTGTTTCCTTTTACTAGAAACTATTATTATCTGTTTATACTCTAGCACATGGCTGAAAAGGCAAGTGATATGGCACAGACAAGCTTGAAGGAAAAAGAGAGAATCATATTTTGAAGTAGCCAATATATTTTCAATTGATTAGGATTGATTTCAACCAAGCCTAGCTTTAAAGCTGGCCTGTTAAACTCGCGGGACGAACGCAGCCCCATCCACCTGTGGACCTTATCATGAACCATCATACATTACGGCCCTATTATTTTATAAACTTTGAGGGAATACAACATTTAAGAATGTGATATTTGGGAATGAGGCATCATTTTGAGAATTCTGGCACTTGAGGCTGGAAAAACCAAATATGTATATTTTTTTTCTTTGGTATGATTCCCAAATATTGTTGGCACTGCCTACCAAATATATGCAATATTTAGCGGCCCATACGTATGCTAACATTTGTTTTGTCCCATGAAAAGGAACGAAACACTCGAGAGATCACGGCTTACGGATGCGCATTTGTCAACAATTTTAAAATAATTTTGACATAAGATTTAAAGCCCAATATTAAAATTGTTGCTGCCAATAAAAGGTTTCAAATGTTTTAGTAAAAAATATGGGGTAATATTATTTTCTCTTTTTTTTATTACCATGTCTTACCACCGGTTCAAGTTATACAAACATATGATAATTATTACGCTAATGGGGTAGAGAGGGGGAAATAAGCACGTTTATAGGTAACCTAACCGCATTTGCGAAGGATCGGGTGAAACCATTTAGTAAAAACCACCCTCAATAGAGCCGACCAGGATTCGAAGGATTCGAACCCTGACATCCTCGTTCAGTCCAACATGAGGTGACACCTTGGACCATTTGGCCACTGAACAGGAAGCTTTTGGTAATCTTATTATTTCATATACTCTCTTAACTAATACAGGTAGTTAATATATATCATATCCTACAATAATAATATGAGTATAAATTAAGGTACTTTTATAACAATTTTGTAGTTTCTACCACATTATCCACACAATTGGGCACATGCACAAAGGTGTCAATCTTACATATATTCTAGGTTTCCTCTGACAAGGAGGTTGGTACTCGAATCCTGGTCGGGTATATTTGGTTGCTCTTACTTTTGTTTTTATGGTTTCCCACCTCTTCCTTCGTGCTATTGGGAGTACACTTCCTCTAAAATCATACCTTCCTCAATCAATTAATATATATTTGTATGGTCTTAACGGGTGAGAAATAAGTAGTCAACAGGGGCATAGTTTGGTTTGGAAAGTTGGGGGAAACAACTTTATGTAGTGATAAATTGATAGTTGGGTTTAAGATGTGTAAAAAAAAAAGTTTGAGGGGCATACTATTAGATTTCTGTGAATAATTCTGCCTAGTTTCAGATTTCTTGGTTATGGAGGTCTTGCATATACAGACGTACACACAATCACACAAATACACACCCTGTTTTATTCACAAGATTGTAAGCACCCACATAATCCTTGCCTGTTTTCTTGTATGGTCTAGTTCACAATTATGTAATGTAAACATTTGATATATCAACACTTTAGTGTCAGTAATCTTAACATCAGTTGACAAACACAGTGTGTTGAGTGAGTCATGTGTTGAATGAGTCCATCTGTTAGTCAGCCCTATCTTAACGCAAGAATACATTATTTCCCTCACACGACCTGTTTCCTATTTAATTGATATAGAGAACTCAGTCCCAGAGCTCTTGTTCTACTTTTGTGAATACTCTAGTTAGATTTGTGCTGATGACGCGTGTTCAAGTAACTATGCTGCATTAGACTTAGCACGTATTACCATAACTATTAATTCATGGCTAAATGTTGGTCAATTTCATCTTAAGTATCGTATTTAGGTCATGAGGATGGACCTTTGCCGGGAGAGCCAGGCAGGACCAACACATTTAGAACCAATCTGATACGTTCTGACCACAGACTACTGACACTAGAGTTGATTTTTTGTAACCATTCTTTAACCATAGACTGTCATCACATTTTCTCTATTTTACTATCTATACAAGTACTGTAAAATAAACAATAAAGCTCATATTACACTCATTATAATTCAGCCCCGCCCACTCCTTTCTCTTAGACCATCCTGAATGGCCACTCAACAAACTGCCCAACAAAAGATTAACATCTGGGTTGTAGCATTGGTAGTTGTCAAATTGCAGTTGGGCAGTGACTACTGATGATGACAAAGGAGCGGGTAGCAACATGATAAATTTATTCTTAAAATGCATGTAATTTTCCATCAAAATTTTCCCAAATAAGATGAAAGTAAGACGAATTAAATTTTGGAATATGAGTTAGAGGACACGGCCAAGAAAAAGTATTAACTATAATTGCCTCTAGAAGCTATACGGAGCTATTTTTATGGTAGCTAGAGATAAACAGTGATTTAAATAACATACAATTTCCAAAACTATTAGAATATTAACATTTCTCATAATATGGTAGAAAATTGAAATATTTACGAAAAAGTATAGGGTATACCTTAAATAGCCAAGAGAGTCTTAAACATTTATAATTTCAAAAGAAGGATCAGAAAAAATTGGAAAATGGTGGGTAAGGAGACTGGAGAAGTGGAGGTATAGAAATTTCAAAAACTTAAAAAAATAAAAAAAAATTTTGGTGTAAGCTAATAGTAGAAAATTGAAATTTGTCGGGAAGATGAAAGATCTACCCGAGATAACAAGAACGTATGAAGTTTTTTTTTCCATTTTATAATTAAGATATATAAAATTGGGGAGGGAGATCTAGAATCTCAAAAACTTTAAAAACTTGTAATTGTAGTAGAAAGTTGAAATAGGGTAGACTGGGCTTAACTGAGCCAGTCATATTAAATTAGTGATTTAGGAATATTTGTGCCTTAAAGGTATTTTAATATGTTATGTTGGTAGTTCTGATTATTTTAATGTAATATGGTAGATGTTTTCGTTTATATATACTGGTAATTTGCATCTATTGTTAATTATTGTTATTTAAGTTAGGCTGAGAGTATTATTTTTATGATGTATGTATTTTATTTTTCTAATTTTTTTTTACATCTAAACTATATTACTCAATATATTGATTTTATATACCAAACATATACTTTAATCAGCCTGAATCTCTCTTCAATATGGATATGTCTGACAGTGCTAGGACAACCCAAAAATTAAAAATACATGTGGGGTCAAGTGAGCCAGCATGTGTTGGGGCTACCTGGGCCACGGCTCAGTTAACCTGCCACTTGAATTATCTAAAGAAATGTTCCATATTTGAATATTTAGTGTTTATTTTAATATAGAGTCAGTAAAATGCCTAGAAAGAGGGAGGGAACATACATCAGCATATTCTGAAGAATTGCTCAAGCTAGCTGTTAGACGAGTGTTAGAGGAGAATGTTAAAGTTAGGAAGGTAGCTATAGAAACTGGTATTCCCAGAACTACGATAGCTAGATACATTGGCAAAGCATCTGTAGTTGGGATTGGCAATGTAAACTTCAGACCCTCTTCTGAACACCAAATGATATTCACTGTTTGAGAACTTTTTTTTAGCGGACTACATTAAACATGCTTGTAATATTCACTATGGCCTTTCAGCAAAAGCAGCTAGACGACTTGCATTTGAATTTACATTAGCCAATGGAAAAACCTTTCCAAATAACTGGCACAAAGAAAATATGGGTGTCAAAGAATGGTTGTACAGTCTTATGAAACACCAAAATTTGTCTCTCAGATCACCTGAACAAACCAATCTCAGTAGGGCTACAAGTTTTAATGCCACTAACGTAGAATTGTTTTTTTTAAACCTGCAAAAAGTTAAAGACAAGTATAAGATTGCCCCCCGAGGTATCTATAATCTTGATGAAACAGCTGCAACAACTGTTCACAAGCCACCTAAAGTTTTGGCAGCTAAGGGAAAGCGAAACAAAGGACAAATTACATCGGCAGAGAGAGGGTCACTTGTTGCTATTGTTGGTGCAACTGGAAAAGCAGTGACACCGTTTCTGATATTCCTCCATGTTAATTTTAAGAATCATATGCTTACAAACACTCCAGTGGGAACAAAGGAAGCAGCAGCTCCATCAGAATGGATATTCAGTGATTTATTTCAAACTGTGTTGCAACATTTCTGTGATTATGAGTGACCAACAAAATAAAAACCCAAGTTAATCATTTTGGACAACCATGAAAGTCATCTTTGTAGTGCATCTTTAAATTTTGCTAAGGATAACAGTATTATTCTCCTCATATTGGCTCCTCAAAGCAGCCTTGAATTGCAGCCACTGGACGTGAGTGATTTTGGTCCATTCAAAAAGTTTTATAATGTTGCATGCGATAATTGGATGTCAAACAATCCAGGGCGACCAATAACTATTTGTGATGTCGGGAGCCTCATTGGAGAAGCAATTCCTTTAGCATTTACGCCAAAAAATATTTCCATTGGATTTAAAACTACTGAAATAGAACCATTTAACAGCACAATTTTTTCACCTGAATACTTCTTGACTGCCTATGTGACTGCTATGCCTGATCCTGCACACAATTCTTATTCTTCCAAGAAGCTTCTTGCATCTTCATCAGGGACATAATCTAATCTAGCCGTCTATTCCAAAGATTTTACCAGAGAGCGTTCAATAAATGACGTTTCTAAGCAAAGCCCAATGGAAACACTTGCAAGTAAAAATTCAGCTGGACCTTCAAAAATTGGAACTCCAGAATAAGTTTGCCCCCACCCTAAAGCTCTTCCTAGCAAAACCACTGGCACTGCGCGAAGAACTGGAAAGTCACCAGTTCTGACCAACACACCTGTGAAAACAGTTTTAGAAGAGAAAGCCAAAACTATCGCTGAAAAAAAAGGCATAATTTGCTTAACAGAAACAGTTGAGAAAATCAAAAAAGTGTAAACTAAAGAGAAAACTCTTTGAAGTATCATCACGTTCAGACTCGGAGGAACTTCCAGATGAATACAGCTCAGGTTCTTCAATGCAATTATTAAGTGAGACACAAGATGAACTTGACAATTCTTTCTCTATTGGTTCCTTTGTATTGGTAAAGGTTTATGGAAAAACTAAATCAACATTTAGGTATTACATTTGTGAAATTACAAATAATGATGAAGATGGAGTGGAAGGAATATTTTTAAAAAGACTACCCGCAACAATGAAATTTATGAAAACAGAAGAATCATCATTTGTTTACAAAAATTGCATTATGATGATGCTACCTGCTCTAGTAAAAACAAGTTCAGCAGGATATGCCCATAATGTATCTTTTCCAATCAATTTGAGTGATTACAACATTCACTAAACAAATTAAACATAAGTAGTATAATTTAATATCAAAAGTCAAGACTTTTTTCTGTCTGATTTTTTTACAGCCAAAGTAAGAAAACTCCATGTTTAAAGTAGATACCGGTACTTAATTTATATTAACCTCTTTAAAACTTTTCTTTGAAAAATAAAAAATAAATACAACTCACAGTTATAGTTTTAGAAAGAATATTTCTATGGCTCACATAGTTAACGCTGAGTGCTCATTACAGACAGATACACAAGCTTTTAATTGTATTAATATAGGTTCGAACAATAAAATAAGACTTATTTTTAACATTTCTTAGCTTTAATATCTTCCTTGTGAATCTAGTTGTTTTATTTATGGTTTAGTTAAAAAAGGTCAAAAATTGTCTATGTCGCTAAATCGAATATTTTTAACTTTGTACAAAAATGCATGTGGCTACCATCCTCGTTTTATAGGTTATCGGTGAGAAAAACGTACATAGTAAATTAATAATATTATTGTTAGCGAGGTGCAAATCCAAATCAAAATGAAGAAAGATAAGTAGGCCTACTTATTATAATGTTGAACTTATATAAAGAATGCTAAGAGAAAGTCCTAAACGATACCATCATGATAAGGGTGATATAGTAAGAGAAAACACACGAGTGGCCAATCCGATACTCTAAGTGGAACCTTTTTTTCACTTCCTTTCTTCAATGAAGATATTTACTTCATTCAGCCAGGCACACTCATATCCAATTCTCTTCCTATGTTACTTTCTTGATATTACTACGTGTTTAGTCTAATTATAAACCACATAACAAAGCGCTAGCTAAACGTGAATTTCGTCTACGGGACAACCGAGAAGATATTAATTGTCCGTACCTACATCAACATATTTATATTTAGAAATAAATTAAACAACTGCTCATTCAAAGTAACTTTGAGTCTAACACATTAACTAAAAAAAGTATGTAACATAAATATTAATGTAATTTACAAATGCCAATCGAGGTACAGGATAATTCATAAATACATGTTTTAATGTTTCAGGTACTTGGCAAACCACACAATGTGAAGACGGAACCTTCCGGATCCAGCAAAGTCGATCTTTCATGTAGGCGTGCCTGATCTGATGTCAAATTAAAGTACAAATATACTTACGGGTACCCTTAAATGCCGAAAACCATGGCTTAACTAATTTTGAGCTGCAAGCCTTATGGTACCATTTGGCCTTCTGTTTGCATGTGGTCTGTCTTAAGTGGAACTAGTTGGGGATCATTTTGGTAACGCCTATCAATACCGATGAAACGGTTACTTGGAACATAGTCTCGCTGCGGAACATTTTGGAATAGGTTGTTGTGCCTCACTGTTCAGTCGGCTCTTGTATCTCCACACTTGTGCAGGCCACGCTACCAACCCTCTCTACTGCCTGGACCACTCCACACTTCATGTTCTCTAAGCCGTCAATGACGATTTCCCCACTGTACTCAGCGCCCATCAGAACTCCTCTTTCTATTGGCTCGCTTGGCGGCCACTATCGCTGACGTTGCTGGGACTCCATTCTACCGCCCACCGTGACTGACGTTGCCGGGACTCCATCCTGCCTCCCACCACGACTGACGTTTCCGGGACTCCATCCTACCTCCAACCGCGACTGACGTTGCCGGGACTCCATCCTACCTCCAACCGTGACTGACGATGCCAGGAATCCAGCCTACCTCCCACCGAGACTCACGCTGCTGGAACCAGCACCCTACCGCTCCACTTCGGGACTTACTCATGTTCCACTACGACTCACGTTGCCGGGACATCCTTCTGTTCCACCGTGACTAACGTTGCTGGAACACTCTCACCTAACTTTTCCCTACCCATACACACAAGGTCAATGTTGCCACGATATAAACCAGTTACCCCCAAAGCCGCAGCGAGGGATAGCACGATACAGCGTGATAATTCGATACCGATAGTTGGTATCGTCCAATACGGTTACTAGTAATGTAGTGTGAGACTGCGTGGTAGGAATCGAGAAAGAGAGTACCTTACCGATCCATCAGTTTGACCAATATTGGCATCGGCAACAAATGACAAGCTGTACTGTAACGAGTTACATGTTACAAGTACAAACAAATGGGGTAACACTTACCCTCTGCCCTGTTGGACTTGAACTCTGGCATTCATGAGCATTTACCTCCTCTCTCCAATACACAGTCCCATAGATTAAATGGAGCCATTATTCTACAGCCGGCTCGGGAAGAAAGCCAAGCCGTAGAAAAAACAACTGAAGGTGGCTCGGCGCGCTTGGTTGCTACTTCCTTCGCCTGGGCTATCCTCGAAGTTTCTTCTAGTTCTATGGGTGACCGGCAGGGTTACCGCTCCATCCCTACTTCTCCCTTTACCCTCCTTTCTCCTTCCTATCCTCCCCACTCTCTGTGGACATAGCTGTCCGTTTGGTTGCTATATATTGGGATGTTTTGCTAGTATTGTCACCCACTGATCCGTTGATTTGGAAAAGGTGAGAACGGCGTAATAAGTTAAAGGTTTATTAAAGTCTTCAAAATTATCTTTCAAATAATGAGGGGATTTCTTCAAAATTACTGTTTCGGACTTGAGAATTGAAATTTGTTATTATGGGTAGAGTTTGTAGACTGTCTTCGGGGATATTCTGTTATCACGTATTAATATAATTTAACGCTATAGGGAACCTTGCTAATTGTTCTAGTGAGAACTTGATCTCTATGTTTGCTCCAGGTACCTAAACTTTTGGTTTAATACTAACCACCGCTCAGATCAATTTGTGTTTTTGGGGAATATTAGCCTTTATGACAGATATGCCCCGTTTTTGAGCAGAGCCTTGCACGCTTGATTGTTGACATGTGTCGCCCCTAAAGTATTTATATGGGAAATTAACTCCCACTAAATGTATGGTTATACAGGGCACTTCCACTTATCACTGTTAAATGTCCTTAATGTCATACGTCAAACATGGTAGTTATGAGGTAATAGGTTATATGTTTCAAATTATAATCTTTTTAATCAATTTCACCATAAGTGAAGTAAAATGTAGAATTATGTTAAGGGCCCAGTCAATGGTCGTTGTAAGTGAAGGGTCGCGTCAGCGCCAGCCCCAAATTAACGGTAGCAGAAGAAATCAATTGAGTTTTACTTTGTCTCGGTGGCTCAGTTAAATCTACAATGGTGCCAGAGCTATCGGCACTTTAGAGCCCACCTCTACCCCTCAACCCTTCCAAAGAGTTGGCCTGAGTTGACTAACAAAGCTCTAATCCTCTGCAACCTTTATCTCAGGTAGCAATCACCTTCGTATTGGAAGGAGTCAGTGTCCAAAACTTGTACAAAGCCTTGACTAGGGCTGTTGGGGGCAATAACCTAAGATTGTCCCAAATAGAAGGAAATTCATTTGTCAACTGGCTTGGGCTTTCATTGAAATTCATTCTGGCCATAGCATACACTAATTGGAAGTTTTCAGGCTCTCACATATGTCCATTCGTAATAAAATGGGGGTATAGTCTGGTTTGCCAGTGATGGGGAGGTTGGGCTTCAAATACCGGCTGGGTGTATGCCCACAAAGAGTGTTTTATAAGGTATTTCCACTCTATCTTCACACAAATGTGGTTACATTTTTCTAAAATTTACTTTACTATTCCCTACCCAATTAATGCATTTAAATGGGAATATATCGGACAAGTAGCTGTACACAATACAATAGGAACAATAATAATATTAAAGTGATAAACAAAAGTCTCCTAGAAACTAGAAACTGTATCATGCCAGAACTGAGAATACACATTAAATTACAAAATTAATTGAATAATAAATTCAATTGTATGTGTATCTATACATTATTACATTAAAAATATGAAATAATAGTTAAATGGTGATTTATTTTAAAACAATATTTTATTGTATAAATAATAATAATAACAACACAAATATTTAAAAAAAAATTGTCATTGCTTAAATATTACTCCCGACACACGATTAAAAGCAACAATAACTATACATTGGTAATATTATTTAAATGTTAAAGCAATAAAAATAAATTACACAAAGGAAATATACAATTATTCATTGAATAAGAGTTCCCTTTTAACAATAATTATTGTTGGTATTTATCTACACTAGTACGCTTGGAGGTTTATGTGGGTGATGGAACTGACAAGGAGATCCCTGATAATCCAATAGGTATAACAGTTGGCGAGTATAGCTGAATGACCAGGGCTCAAATCCCCGTTCGTGTGTCATTTTTCTATCTTTACACAATCTCTCCATCAAGATGTCATCTTAAAACATATATTGACTTAATTCAAAATAGTTTATAAATACTATATTGGGATTCTAAATTTGAAGCTTAGGCCAGGGAATATGTCTTTATAAAATCTTAGATTACGCGAATATGAACGCTATCAACTGTTTCAACCGGAAATAAGCGTATAACCTGAAAAGGCAGTAGTAAGACGTCGTGCTAAAATAAGAGTAAATAATGGATAAACTAAAGTATACAAGAAATGTATAAAAGTACGAAGGAAGTTATTACTTACACACTCCTGGAGAGCCAGGAAAAGTGAGAAATTCAGGAACAACTTAAAAATACTGGAATGTTAGTAACATTTAATTGAAATATTTATCTAGTGAGCTTTTGTATAGTACAAAAAGCTAACTGAATAACACGTATTTTTCTCCTTCCACACCCTTTCCCTTCTATGCCACTTTTCTTCCTGAAAAATAGTGATTGTGAGTGACTGCATATATTTCTACATCAAAATCAAATCACTCTGTTATAAACACCAATTTCATTACCTAACTAATCAATTTTATAAAGAATAAGGTTTCATTTCTATATACTCTAATTAAGTGTCCGATAAAATGAGAATTCTCCTTATAAAACCTGGAAAAAATAAAGAATCTTCTGGTTAAAAAAATAGTGGTTGCCCTGAAAGTAAAAACAAATCAAAGCTTTATTAAATACTATGTACAACCAATTTTTAAAATAAATGTGTCAACTGTATCTTTAACTTAAAGGAACGAATTTTATGTGATTCACTATTAATTATAAATCTGGTTGCTTATTATCAGCTTTACATCCCACGGGGAACAAATTTAAAATACAAACCAATCATCCACGCTAGCTATTGTTAGTACAGTAGCCCCATGACTTTTTTGGTGCTGACTGACAGCTCACAGCTGACAACTAACAGTCATCATTGAGGTGTATACCTAAATTTTTACTGTCAGAAGTGACAGCTGCTAAACACATGTTTTTGCAAATCAAATGGTTCGGCGTAGAGATACATAATGTGGTCTGGTAACTTTTCAAAGCCGTCAGCTGTCAGCTGTGAGCTGTCAGTCAGCACCAAAGAAGCCACGGGGCTGCTGTAGATGAGAAAAATACACAATTTTAGAATTCAGTTTTCTTCGGCCACTTGAATTCGAAATGTGAGTTCCCCTGTCAAGATGCCCAATGCTTTAAGTATGAGAAAACACAAATGCTACACGATTGTGCATACAAATATTGGATTTTTAAATATTCGCCTATAAAATAGAAATAAAATTAATTATTTAATGACACGTGTGCTCGTTTCCTTATGGGTAGTGCTAGAAATGCAAAGTGTGACGTGGCCAGAGCTGACATTTCGGTCAAAACTCGTATAGAAGTTTTGACATGTAAGAAACTAATTTAATGGAAACTGACCAAATTTTGAACACGCATAAACACCCAAAAAGATATAGATATTTTTGAGTTTTGATCTTATTTTAGCCCACAATTTTGTAGCGAGAAATAATAAATTTCATAGAATATATATAACTATTTTTATCATCTTCAGACGTGATAATAAAAACTTGTCAAAGTTATCTTGCAATTATTGGTCTCACCCACTTTAATAAACAAATCACTTACGGCATCACTCTCGTGTTAAACGGGGCTTATGATGACGGGGAGATTGGGGCTCGAATCCCAGTCGGGTCTACTGAAGGTGTCTTGTCCCTATTTGTTGTCCCACTCATCTTGAAGGCATATGCGGGTATATTATCTCTAAAATGCTTCCTTCCTCATCCCTACCTTAATAGAGTAATCATTATATACTCGGTTTCTCTGGCATAAACTGGGAGGAACTTTGCCTAAATTATTTTCCTTAGGGGCTCTGGTTTGTTACTAATATCCTTGTCAAGTTTCAAACTTTGCTGGCCCTGGCACAAACTACGAGTACGCAATAATTATCTGTAAACAAGTTTACAATAGTATAAAAATACTTAAATAAGTAGTTAATGTCCTCCAAATTTAACAAAATTCAATATACAAATTTTCAGGAAAATAAAAATCTATTTTTTTTTCTCAGGTCTAGGAACAAGCGTTTAAAGAAAAAACGCGAAAAAAACTCAAAGTATTTTATCCAACCTTAACCAATATAGGCATTATAGATACATATTAAGCATTTAGTAAATCATAATTATTTTAAAGTTATAATATTGTAACTAAAAAACCATACGAACGATCTAGGTCTAACCGAAACAAAATTATTTCAAAAAATAGATTTGCTTTATTCAGTTTCATAAAATACACATAAAAAAATGGTCCCTTGCTCTAGTTATTTTGAAAATATACACTTAAGAATGAATATGATACGCTCGCTTAGATCAGCACAGAAGATATAAAAGTTTAAATTGTGGTTATACCATACTCGTAAATAGTATAAATTGGTTTATTATGTGAAAAACTATTCCAAATTATTCATGCAGTTGTATTTTTGATAAAAAAAAAATACATTTGATCCTTATGATAATACAGATTTCCAGTAGTACAGTGTCTCAATTTTATCCTAAAGCCTACTAGATTAAATATTTCAATAGATTATTTAGAAAAAAGTAAATACAATATATTTGTATGAACTATTTAGAAAACAAGACAATATTAAATAAAATAAACCTCTCAGCTATAAATGTATGAACCCTTGCAAATTTATTTTTAAGGTCTTAATACCCCACCTGGAGTTATTCTAATGAACCCACCTTGTCCCATCATCTGGGAGCCTATGATTTCCAAATCACTTTTCCTCCCTATGTTCTTTATTACTCTCCCTTATATAAAGAATCATCTTTGGTATTATATTTATTTGTTTTGTTTTGTTTTTTACATCACAGACAATAATCATTTGTACGATGAGACTGCCGATGACAGAGAGATCGTGGTTGGATCCCGGTCGGATGTACTGAGGAGGTTTTTTCCTAAATAGTTTCCCACTCTCCACTAACAATTCCCTTAAATTCAGCCTTCCTCATCCTTAAACCATTAGCATAATTAGTACCTAAGCGTATAACCCGGATGAGTAGTGAGACGCGGTGCTAAAAAAAAACTATTGTCATTCCCTGATTGTAGAGATGTCTAATTTATAGGTCATTTTTACATGCTTAGTTAATCTTTTGGTAATTTTTAAACGAGTTATGTTGAATATTAATAAGTTTTTTAGACGGACTAACCAAACATTTTATTATTCCTCATACAACTGATGGAATGAGAAGATAAATATAAATTTCAAATGAATTTATACCTTTTCTACTTGCATCGTTGTAAAAGCCATCTTCCTAGTGAGCCGCTGCTACTAAACTGAAATGGTGACATCAGTGGAATCGGTAGCTAGAGTTTGTAAATCAAGGTTAATTGTTTATCAAAATACAAGTGTAATTATTGTGGTTTTGCGTCGCAAACAATTTAGTTTCCGCTTGTCAAGTGGGTGTTTGATTTAGTCTCAATCTAATTAATTTTTCATTTTCTTTTCAGTCTTTTTTTTGTAAATTTAAATTAATTTTTGGGCATTTCTTATGTGATTCTATAGATTATTTTTTAGACTTTTTGGGTCATAAAAATCCGGGCCACGCTAATTATGAAAACTTTTTCAAATAAGTGCGTTGATTACAGCGGTTGTTTAATTTTTTTTATCAGTAAGATATCCAATTCACCCAGTTGGGATTAAAAGTTCAAGCTCAGTTAAAAACAGCCCAATGTGTTGTGATTCAAACGCCTTAAACTACTCGACCATCCATGTAGACTACCCTTGTAACTAAATACTTGTTTTAATAACACAATGGAGTGGAGGCAAAGTTCCAAAGGAAATGTACCAATATCTGCTTGGAGAGAGTGTGATAAATATTTACAAATAAAACTATCCATAGTGCGCTGGTATTTGAACCGTGATCTCTTCGTAACCGAAAATATAGTCAAAGTAAGCCTAAGATTCTAGGCCACGTGACGTCTGGTGTGGGAATTCTACAATTAGGTCTAATAATTTTTATTAATTTGCTATAATTAACCTCACTGCCAAAACAAAGTAATGACAATATATTGTGTCCAGAAATAATATTTTAACTTAGCCTATTTTTTAAATATTCTAAAGTAGTATTCTAACTTAACTTCTCTTTAAATGTTCTAAAATAATTTTACGCCGCTTCTTTCGCGGTGCACTTAAAAGAAGTTGGTTTTTGTTTTCCATTCTTTCAATACAAAGTAATTTAATTTCACGTCTGTGATGTTCTTATGGATATCCCGAACGTGTGCTAAGACATGGTGCATAGAAGAAGGTTAATAATTTAAATAAATACTTCGAAAAAACACTTTACAGTAATGATAACGTTTTTAATTTAAAATGTACCGGTGGTTCAGGTTAAACGCCAACCACACTCAGGCATATACATTGATTCCAATGTTCGATTTCAAACATTTGAAACACAATTTTAAAGATTCAAAATGTTGTAAGAAATGATTTCTCTCTTCTTCTCTTTGAAAACGATCGTGGCAACGCTGTATATGAAAGACAGTGGACAGTTACCAGCAGGTACGGATAGTTCCTTGTTTGACAACAAACAGCGTTACACTACGGCTACCAAACTGTTTAAATTTTAATTCCTAAAATAATGTTTTAAATCTCAGTAGTAAACTAATAAATTATAAAAAAAATAACGAAAATCTGTAGAAAAAGATTATCTAGCCTTGTGATTTCTTCTTTTTCCAATATTAATACTTACATACATATTAATCTAATTAAAGTAATTATTCATTTTTAAAAAAATATAAAAAACTAATAGAACAATAAATAAAAATTATAATCAAAGAAAATTGAAGTAAAAATAGTTCTGCTTTATACAGTAAAATTCAATTTTGAATATATCACTTAATGAAGTCATTATAAGCAAAATAGTGTGAGGCTGAAAATGTGATAGTTTTCATTGTATAATTTAATAAGTATAATTAGTAAATGTTTAACAGAGTCAACTTTATAGATAATATAAATACCTTTTCATAGGTTAAAACCGATTTCAAATCCATAGAACGGTTTTGTCACAATCTTTTATTTAGTATTACCATGTTTTGATGGGTAAAAAAGTGTTGACCGGCCTCTCAATGTTTCAAATTCTAATCTTTCCAGTCAATTTCACCTTTAATGAAATTCTATGTCAAATCATGAAAATATTTCTAATTTAAAAGATACGAACCCAATCATCTCTCATGAATAGGTATGGGTGATAATAATATTTGCGATATGGGCAACTTACCCTAGCAATGTGTTATGATACATATCTATGCCTATACCTTTTTACGTCATACCATATGTGATTATTTTGGTAATCTATCAATGTACTTCTTTTATATCTGAATCAAATAAAATACTGTTATTCTCTTGTAACCTTCTTGACTATTATTTCTGAGACTTAAATTTGGTTACAGTACCTAGTCCAAAACGTTCGAAAGCGAGACTACGTCCCAAGTAGCCGTTACATTAGTCTCGACATATCTCTATTCATATAGAGGTCACAGACATAAACATAGACATATTTAATTTGTTATAGATAATATTTTATTTTATTACTATTTGATCCATACTGTTGCGATACTGTACGTTTACTATCAAAATAATGTGTATCATCTAAGAGTTTCAAAATTTTGCAACATCGACGCCTCCTGCATTTTCACTAGCGCGTCAACGTTTAAACACAGTACTTATAAGCGTTTAGAGCCATTTTACTACCATGCTATCCACTCATTTAACAAACTTCTTAGAAATAAAAAAGCCTTTCTATTCGAAACTTAAAACTGTTACCATACCTTACAGCTTTATTTTACCTTTAACGTATAGAATAGGTAGGTTTTTATATTGTATCGAATATGTTTTATTTACTCCTATCCTTAAAATAAATTAAATATCCATTTATAAATTAATGTTGTTACAGATGTATTCTCTGATAATCTAACGAAAACTAATAAAACAAAGTATCCAACATTAAATATTAGATATTATTGGCTAGATGTTTTTTAAAATGAAATACTTGAGAAAGCTGCTTTTCTAGAATGATTATAATCTTTAATCAAAGGCCCGAAAATAAATTGTTTGGAACATTATGTAAAAGAAAAATAGTTTTGCAGAGGATGCTTCCCTCCAAAATACTAAATTCTCTTATTGGTTGTTTTTGTCTTTTACACTTTGTAAAAAAAAAGCCTCACATTATTTTGATAACATTACATTTTAATGGTCAACTAATTATTGTTTTTAACTTATAAACAGTTTTATGCATTTAACTTGGTTTGGCGTTGAAAAAATAACTTATAATAGGCTCTTTTCAATATTTATTCTTAAATTTGTTTATTCTTTAAGCGTTGGTACTCCGAATGTCGGCCATTTTCGCAAGCCGTTTGCAACGAATCCGTCTTTGTTCATTTGTTAAGTGTCGGCGTGGTACTTTTGTGAAAGTGTTCTAGTTTTTTTTACAAATATTACAGATAAATTCCTAATGGATTACTTCCAGGGATATCAAGAAGGAAGCGGTACATCCTCTGGAAACGGCCAGCAAGCTCGTGGAACGGCTGCGATTCCGGGTCGAGACGATGATCGAAAATTATTTGTTGGCGGGCTGGGCCGCCAAACCACAGAGCGAGAATTACAAGATTATTTCAGTAAGTTTGGTCCAGTCGAGAGTGTCACCGTTAAAATTGACCAGTACACAGGCCAATCACGTGGATTTGCTTTCATTGTTTTTATGAATTCAAAATCTATCGATAAATTGTTGGAGACTCCAGAGCACTATATCAACAAGAGGAAAATTGACCCTAAAAGGGTGACAAAAAAGTCTCAGCAGGGTAAAATATTTGTTGGCGGCTTAGACCCGGAATTGACCGATGATGATATAAAAGCATATTTCTCCCAATATGGCACTATTGTTGAAGTTCAAACGCCTTTTGATAAAATGAAGAATCAAAGGAAGGGTTTCTGCTTCGTTACATTCGATGCCAAGGAAGTAGTATATGAGCTGTTGAAAAACCCAAAGCAGTACATAAATGGGAAAGAAGTTGATGTGAAGAAGGTAAAAGTAAACCCTGAAGCCATGGGAGTTGGTGGTCGAGGGGGAAGCAGAGGTTTCACGGGAGCTTATGGTGGCTACACCGGTGGGGGATATGGAGGGGGCTATTCCCAGGATTTTAGTTCTGGTTATGGAACCTCTGCTTATGATAATTATGATGGCTATACCACAGGCTACTATGATACCAGCTACTACGACGCGGGCCAGGGAAGCTATGGCGCCAAGCCGCGCGGGGGTGGCCGTCAATTTCAACGGCACCAGCCCTACTAAATACTGGTAAGTGTTATATTACGTTGTAATTCTTTGAAGCTGCACTAATGAGTTTAGGTTCTTGGAAAGAAACGCGGACATTAGCTATAGCTATTTTTACGAGTCTAGTAGTTTAGGTACGGGAAATACCATTGTGTGCAGATTGACATCTCGTCTTTTTAGTTATCACCTCACACCACCTTGAGAATGAGACACAAGATGCACATTACATAAGCAAAAATAACTTCAATTATATAGTGTGTGCTTTTAAATTTAATTTAACACTAGAATTAAGGTGACCACGCTTTATTTTTTTCTGAGAGGATGTCTTGCCCTACAAAACAGGTTGTAATACACACAGTTACTGGTTTTTAAACACAAACAAGTTGAAACACTTTGGTCCGGTACGTTTTGAATCTGCCACCATGAGGACGGTGCTATCAGCGGTACAAAGTTAACATCTGAAGCCGAGTTTTTTGGTTCTACCTTCTTGTCTTGTATTCTGGCCCTATTTTAACCCTTGATTGTGTCTTCCAAGAGAACAAGAGTTGTGAAAGGCGGTGTATTATGTGTTTTAATCTTTATTTTACCTCGTATGACATAAGTGTGTAGAATGATATGGCAATTAGAGGAATAATAGAGGTTTATGGAGGGTTCCAAAGAGTCGGTTTCTGTGGTCCGGAACTTGTCAGCTCCCGACGGTCCCAAACTAAAGAGTTTCATCCTGTAGCCTAGTTCCTAAAGTACAGTACTTATTTTGGAATTATGAGATAGTTAATATTTTGAATTGAACAGCAGGAACTTCTCCCTTGAGTTTTATTTACAAGCTCCATTAGCCGAGCACCTACCCCAAGCCCACGGAGGAGAAGCGAGAATGAGTATATAAATATAATGAGGCTTTGATGGCCATTTCCAGTTGCTGCCTGCTTTTCACATTGTGTTCACTCGGAACTCTCCACATGTGTCATTTCCTTTATCTCCATTGGATCCATCATAATTTACAGAGCACCAATAACTTACTTTAATTGATCCATCTTGAAGATTTGGTTTGGTTATGCCTTCATAAGAAACATTTGAAAGAAATGAAGTAAATTCCCTGTTTTGTACATTCATGACTGCATTTCTGCAACAACAAAAAAATCAAGGGTTTAATTTATACATCAGGGCCCCGCTTTATGGCATTCCGCCAATACGGTGGTTTTCAATTATATACACATGTTTGTTATGTTCGGCACTTGTCTCACTCTCCCAGAGTTTTTAGTCATGACACGTGCAGTGAATTCTGTTGTCCGCCATTTTGTCAGTAATTCAGTATGCTTACAGTAGTGATGGGCACTTTTGAATGATTCTAACTCTCAATTATTGAATGATCATTCAATTGTTTTAATTTATTTTGGTTTTCCACTCTCCCTCCATTCAAATACAGGTTCACTTTATCTAAAGTCAACCTTCCAAATTCCTACCCCATTAGCATAATTAGTACTTAAGCGTATAACCCGAATTGGTTGTAAGGCGTGATGCTAAATACATAAATAAGATTGTTTTTTATTTATTGTTTCCAATCGCTTTCATTTTATGGAATGATCTTTTGTGCACCTTATATATGATAGTGTAAACATGTTATTAGAATTTTATGTGCATTTGAAAGTTTAAAAAGGTGATATTCCTATTTACAGCGATTTTCTTCCTTCAGTGGGGGTCTGGAACCTAACTTGCTGTATGAACAAGGCCCTACTGTACTATTCCTGTCTTCAATATTAGCCGAGCTACTAAAATAACTTTGACGCTTGAGTTGTTACTACAAGCTCTCACAAAATCCTCGGTACAAGTCAGTTACAAGGCACGTCCTCTGTTTGATACCACCTCCAATACCATATACTGGACCTTTACCTTGAGATGTGGTAAAACTGTCCCATGTTATTGAAGTTATTTTTATCTGATAACACTTAGCAGCAGCAACAACAACAAAGCGATTTTTATGTTGGGACGCGGGCCCATCATACCAAATAAATATCTTATTGGTGGAGGCATGCATAAGGGAAGGTTATCAATAGGGATGAATTGATGTTATTTTTCTCAAAAAGGGATATTTGATTCTGAAAGTGATATTATTTATGTCAATACAAGTCAAATTATTATTAATTAAAAAAAATATGGCCAAAGTTGAGGAAATGGTAGCACCGCTTCTGGATACGAAACCATTTATTCACCAACATTAGGCTACAAACACATTATGGTGAGCACACAGTGATGGCTAATTATATTTCCATACGTTAGATAAATAGTTCCATTACGACTCAGTGGTGCTACTATTTTCTGGAATAGTTACAAATGAATATTTATTATCTATTTCTCCATTCCAAGTTAATTGCAAAATTGACTTCTTACATTGTTAACTATACTAGCTCTCAAATGAAAACATTGCCATTGTGGCCAAATTATATTCCTTAAGGCGGGGCATGAAATTTCAAGTCTGAAGACACTATTCAGACTATCATTTTTGATTGCCACTATTTTATATTCATGATTATGAAAAACATGAAAAAAATTTAAAATGTGTTTGTGTATTGCTGCTTTTCTGTCAATCACAACTTTTGGGTAAAACTCTTGTTCAGGGAGGGTTCTCTTACAGAAATTCTGAGCAAGTCTTGAAAGAGTTCCTGTAAGCCGTCTTGAGTCTGTTATGGCAGCTGAAGCCCCTCACATGAAGTTGTGCTCACTGGTAGAATTGTCACTATTAATCTTCTCCAGCGTCTGATTCAACTTAGTGAAGAAAATAAAAGTTTGTATTCTGTCCACACTGGTAACAGATGATTCACTTTCACACTGAACAGGCTTGATGAAGAGCTTCTTTATTTCTTCGTTCCCAAATTGAATTTTTTCTTTGGGAGGCCAACCCCAGGGATGGAAAACTGAGCTGTACTCACTTCTAATGATATAGATTTCAATCTTGGTTTGAAAACTTGCCTTTTCCAAGGCACTTACACACACTGGTTTGAGACACAAGAATCTGAGACTATATAGTTTGGGCGTGTTTGAAACACATTTTAAAAAAACAAAATTTTAGTCGCCACACTCAAATGTTTGGTTGCCAATGGTGACCTGGCGAACGGAAATTCCACACCTTGAATCCTTCTTGGCCATAATCAATAGTGATAACCGCTGTAAATACGCGCAAAATATTTCAAGTTTAGGAATGTCATACTTGGTATCTCATCAAAATAATCAATTTCATTCAATATAAGCTTAAACCAAACATTTTCAACTGTAGTAAGGTCCAAATATATTAACTTTCTTACTTGGATCTAATGTGCAAACTTTTTAAAGGCTAAAAATAAACAAAGGATCAAAATCAGAATCTAAGTAGGCAATCGTATTAGGTAAAAGTAGGAATCGTGGCTATTAATGTGAAACTAAAAAAATGCCTGAATATCGGTGAAAATACTCAAATACCCTGTGATCGTTTGATTTAAAACTCATAAAAACAGCAGGCCTGTCATAGCACATACTCACCAGTTCTACCATATTGAAAATTATATTGAATGATGTAGTAGCTGCCAAATTAAAAAAGTGTTTATTTGGGGAAAAAACTACATTGGTTTTCTTTGTGTAGAAGCTGTAAAATTTGTGTGGTTTAAAATGCGAATTTCGCATATTCCTACTGATAAGTACTTTTTGAGAACCTTTGTTAAAGATAATCACTCCAAGCATTAATAGTGTCTTTTGAATGAGTGAGATTATCTGAAGCTAAAACTATTGTATGAAGGTTTCCTAAGTGCCAAATTGCTGCAGTAAATAGGCCCACCCTTAAGTGTTGCCATCGGGCACTTTGAATCTCATCTTGAAACACACATCATTTTCAGCAAACTCAACCTGAATGATTGCTTTGTTAGTAAATATTTCCTTCTCGGCAGATTGTCTACTTTTTCGGTAGTGTTTTGTTTGAATCCTTTTCACATAGCAGTACTCAAGAAACTGAAATGAGGTCTGCGACCTTTTGCCCATGGAGCTACACAAATAAGACTCAAAAGTGATGCAAGTAAAACCTAAACTACCAACCAGTAGCTCGGGCGGCACCGCTAACGTATTTCAATAATGTTCCGCTCACGTGATTACTGTTTGCTAATTGGTTTACGACTCATCCGGGATTATTCACTGAAAACTCAACATGCTAGTCACCAAGATACCCAAGCTACAAACTCAAATCATCATGAATGAGCACTTTTAACATTTAATAAGGCCTCCTATTTTAGGTAGCGTTTTTTCAACATTCTCTACAACAATACATTTTGCATCCGTTTGTTGCAGTCCCTTTGCCAATACAAATATTTTTATTATTATTAATAGTTATAGTCTGCAGTTTATATTCTTTTCACTGCATGCATAACTTCTAAATCTTCTTTGGCTACAGCTTTTAAATCTGTGATGGTGACTGTAAAATAATACAGTTTGAGACTCTTTAGTCCGAGACCTTTGAGACCTGACCACAGAATTTGACTCTTTAAGAACCCTGTCTATACTCCTTATGCCTGGGTCCTCGGCTCGCAATATAACTCTACATACTTTTGCTATGTCACAAACGGTAGAATAAAGATTAAGACAGGAAACAATATGATCATTATTCCTGTCAGAAAAGATGTGTTTTTTCTTATAGGCCTACCTTTAATATGACATCTAAAAAGCGTATAACCCAAACGGGTAGTAAGACGCAGTGCTTTCAAAATGTCTAGAAATTATAAGCTTTCTCTAATTATATAATTAATGCTGTTGTGTACAGTGCTTGGATATAAAACAAACAAAAAAAAAAAATATAATTAATGCTGCCAGGTCCAATGTGTTATACAGTTTGGTTATTGGTAGCTCAGCCTACATTAGAAGTAGACCTACATCAAGAACAAAAGAAAGGATGAAAGTGGATTATCAATGCTAGAATGTTCCCTAGTATTCTTCTTAACAATCTTTTTGAACCACTTCATGTACTTTGGTTTTTCTTCAATTTATTGGTGACCTGGCGGTCTAGGGGTAAGGTGTCAGACTTCTACGCTGGCGGCCGGGGTTCAATCCTTGGTCCCGGCAAAGATTTATCTGATTACCAAACCCTTCCTTCACCTCTGACAAGACATCTTGTGAATGTGAGGAATGCCAGGCCTCCACCGTGGTTCGGATTCCACGTTAAACTGTAGGTCCTTCATTTCATCTCACAATCACCCTACCATTACACAATAGCGTAAGTGCGTATAACCCGAACGGGTAGTAAGACGCGGTGCTAATAATAATTCAATTTATTTATCTTGAATCAAACAATTTCTTGTTCTTTATCAAAGTCCTTTTGTTCCAGTCCTGTAATTAAATTTCTAATCATCTGGATACATTTATCAATCAAAATTCTTACTTCCACTTTCTCTTAATTATTTTAGCACCGTTTCTTACTAACCATTCAGGTTATACACTTGAGTACTAATTACGCTAATGGGTTAGGAATTGGGAAGGTTGAATTTACAGGAAGTGAACCCTCATTTGCATGGCGAGAGAGTGGAAAACCATTTAGGACAACACCCACCCCCAATTCACCCGACCAAAATTTGAACCAGAGGGTTGGTAAGTGTCTGGGACATCTCTATTAGCATTCATCCATTCCTCCAAATTTTCTTCGGTCACATCTCTAGTAACTAGTTACTTAAAGACACTTTCTTTTTGTCATACTCATACCAATTCTTGGATCAATTTATTTTCACTACAATCTCTAACTCCAGCTGAATTTGGGACCTTGGACTCCTCTTTATGACATAGTAAGTTGACCACAGTTTGTGCTTCCATCATCTTTATCCCAGATAGATGCGACTGACCATATTATAGGCTATATTCCTCTATGGAAGTTGGAACAGGCTTCCCATTATTCACTGCTGCAAGAAAAGGATGCATGAATTCTGATCTGTATTTACTTTTCAATCAATTCATGATATTCCCAGATCACAGGGTTGAATCAAGGAGGTGCAGTTAGGCTGGTTATACAGCACAATAACACTATCTTTTATTACAAGTTTTGGTTTGGGCTGAACAACTATCTAAAAGAAAGACTATTTTACACTCCGGATCAATGCCAACCGATTTGCAGTGAATTTACCATGCATAGTAATGTTCAAACCATTCCAAGACATAGGTTGCTATCCAGCCTTTCCTGTTATCTCGGTAGACAACTGTAAATATGCCCTTGTCACACACTCAACTATTAACATGAGCTTGAACGTGTGGGCAGGGAATCCTATATCCAGCTGGAGCCGCCTAAGTATCTTGGGTAAGAGCTTTTCAGGGTATGCATCACCAATTGTTCTAGAGATAAGTTTTCCTTTGCCATTGTATACATTTTGCTGCTGATTCAGTATAGACACTTTGTTTTTTACCGCGCACACTTCAGCAAAATACCATTCCTTCCTTTAAACTTGTGTAGCCACCCTGGCAAATATTACCATATTATAATCTGATAATTTTGGCCAAGTTACGCTAAATTGTGAATAAAATAAGAAGTGGTAATTTAAGCCTTTTTTTTCTACACACTAAATGAGTTTTCCGACTAAAATATTCTATCTTTTATACGTCTTAATCTTTACATTTTCCCACTTCAGTCATAACTTTCTGTGTGTCTACTAAAACATCAATTTTACTACAAAACAATACTTTTCCCTGATACTTTATGGGTAACAAAAAAAAGGCATTGCGGGTTGTAATCTCGAAATCTAGGTTTAGTTCTTGCTGAAAACTTTGGCCTGCTCCATAAGTATTTCACCTGAAATGCTTACACCACCATTATGTCTGAACTTAAACCACTTTATAAAAGTGCATTGTATAAGTCTGCAATCCTTACAACTTTCGAAGATTTCCGACACCTAAACTTTTTTTATGATATTCATTCTAAAGAAACAATTATAGTTAAAAGTCTGTTCCATTTGCTTCTTTGTCATAAACGGTTGAAGAGCCAATGATACATAAATCACACAGTCTTTACATAAGTTCCTTTATTTAATTTTGTCAGTAATTCCACTTTATCAAGCACAGATGATTTATGCTAATGCATTAGCGCAAGCACCACCTTTCTCTACTCATGGTCACTTGAAAGACATAATTATAGATGGCTAAAATACAGCCAGAATGCACTCAAAACAAGACTGTAAAACAAAACACTGTTGCACATGTTAACAACTTTGTACTGTTAATAGCACTGTCCTGGTGGCCGCCTCTTAAACTAATGGCGGCGCATTTAAAACTTGCTGGATGACAATGCAGGCTTAAAGCGTTTCAACCTGTGTTGGGGACCGGGTGGTCTAGGACCTGGGGGTCCGGGGAGGGGGTTCAATCCTCAGTCCCGGCACAGATTTATCTGATTACCAAACCCTTCATTCACCTCTGACAAGACATGTATTAATCACAACTTGTGAATGTGGGGAATTCCAGGCCTCCACCATGGTTCGGAGCCCACATTAAACTATAAGGCCTCCATTTCATTTCACAATCACCCTACCATTACACATTGGCATATTCGTATAACCCGAATGGGTAGTAAGACGCGATGCTAGTAAAAATAATAATTCAACCTGTACACCAATTATGATTTCAGTGGGGAATTTGATAATTAAAGTTATATTATGCCCACTGTACCTACTCATTGAGTTAACATTAATTAATAGAATGGTTTTTTATCACTGTGCATTACTACCTGTTTGAGTTATATACTAATTAATAGGATTAAGTAGGTTATGTATTTCTTTGTTACTTTGATAAATAAAAAGAGGAGGTAGCTGACTTTATATCAAATCAGGGTAAAGTCGTTGACCTTATGAACATAAAATATATATCTCTATAAGGAGAACCTTTTTTCGGCTTATGAGATAATTTTATTATATTTGAAAGAAGGTACAGGACCTTATGAACAATAAAATGGCCAGAAGAGTCTGTTGCTTTGTAGTGGGCTTTACTGTATTTTAAAAACATTGATATAGACCAGTCTGACTTAATGAGGAAAAATGAGATACTTTATAGAACTTTTTCTAGTTTGAGTGTAATCTTGTATCTAATATCGTGGCCAATGGACTCTTAAGAACTACCCTATAACATTCTGGCCACTACTTCATTGTACTTATATTGCCTTTAAATTAATTATAGATCATTTAAATGGGTCATTTTTAGAAAGATTTTCTGGGTCAATACACATCTAATAGACCTGAACAAGTCGGTGAATTTTCTTTGAGATTTTCTCATATTTATTTAATGATTTATAGAATACAATTAAAATAGAATAACTCAGTGTAAACAATTAGTTTATTTCTGATTTTTGTGATTTCGTAAAGATAATTTATATATTTGTGTTTAAATAATTTTCGTTTTAAAAAAACACTGAAAGTAATTTTGTTTTTCTAGTTATAGCTTTGCATGTAAAATAATGGTAACATTTATAGTTTTTGGTCTGGATTGTCCATAAAAGTCTGGGAATTTCATAGTTTAGAAAGTTACCATATTCATTTTTAATTTGAAATAATTTTTAAAGTGGTTCATTTGCACAAAACAATTAGAGGGAAAATGAAAGTGTTCTGAAACAAGTGACAAGGCCAAAACACTTTCATATTGTTGTGCAACCACAACTGACACTCACCATATCCACATTTTTAAACAGTCTGCGTTGTGTATGTAGAGATGACAACCTTTGAGAAAGTTCAGCCCTAGAGTTTTGGCCTGGGAAACTCGAGGGAAAAAATCCATAAAACTGAGGACATTTTGCCCTTAATCTCAAATTCTCGTTATAAGTATAACATAAATGAAATAAACCTAGTCAAAAATGTATAAAAGGATTATAAAATAATCATAAAAATAAGTTATAAATATTCCAAATGCAATAATATTGTCTGAAATAACAATACAAGCTGTAGACGGCTTCGGCTTAAAGATTTGAAAACCAGGCCATTCTAATGTCAACTTAATTATAATTCAAAATATTCTTTCTGCAGTCAATATGGATTTGGGTTTGTATAATTTTGTGTAACTACATTGAAGGGGGCATAACTGATCATTCTTTTGATTCTAAAATGAAAATGTAGAACTGATAGAATAATTTTCAAGCACAGTTTTACTAAAACTATGCCATCCCACTTTGCCCCCTTTCCAATTGTCACTCAAATTAAAAGCTTATCATTCCACCCACACACACACACACACATATATATTTATGTGAATATTTCTAATATTCTTGTAACCCAACACAATAATTTTAGTGTCATTGTTAACATTTTAAAATTTGTTACATTCAGACCATTTTAATGCTTTCATAAGATAACTTTGTTTTTGAAAAAATCTTTGTACATTTGTTCATGAAGCAGATAAAACTATTTATTAGCTTTAACAGTTATTGTTAGTTTTGTATCGAAGGCATCACACTCGTGTTATACTGGCCGGTTGATGGTGGGGAGATTGGGGTTCATATCTCGGTCAGGTTTACTGACTAAAGGTTTTCCTACTCTTCTTCCACGCAAATGTGGGTAGACTACCTCAAATGCTTTTGTCCTCATCCTTACCTCATACAGCGTGATTTGGTATTAAAACTGCTTAAGATGACCTAGACCTTTTATTCAGAGTTTTTTTAAATAGCCAACTAAAGAGTAATTTTATGAATCCTTTCTAATATCTAAAACTATTTCAATCATTTTATTCAGGTTTGTTCACAGGTATATACTATTATTTTTTGTATTTAAATAGTTTCATGTTGCATCATAAAAAGAAAAAAAAATCCTAATGGAAGATTTTTTGTACAAGTTAGTTAACATAGCATTTTCCAGCAACTAAAGGCTGCACTACCAACAATTGTGAGTCATCATTTTCATCTGAAGGGGGTAAGAACAAATACGGAAATAGACTCACAAGAACATCTTGGTAAATGACAGAAAAGTTATTCAAAATGATTTTTAAAAATGTGTTGGAAAGTAATTGCAATTCTTTTCTGGAAGTTTGATTACCAAACCCTTCCTTCACCTCTGACAAGACATCTTGTGAATGTGGGGAATGCCGGGCCTCCACCGTGGTTCGGATTCCACGTTAAACTGTAGGTCCTTCATTTCATCTCACAATCACCCTACCATTACACATTAGCGTAAGTGCGTATAACCCGAACGGGTAGTAAGACGCGGTGCTAATAATAATAATTTTCTGGAAGTTAAACACTGTTTTAAAAAACATTTGAGTATCATATTGTTTAGACAATTAACTCCTTTTCATTTTTTAGTACTACTAATAGTACTGACATGTTTTCATTATTTCCATTACAATTGGGAAACAAGTCACAAAGCCCACCCTTGAGTCAACAAAGGTTTTGAAGGAGTGGGGTTTTAAAGGGAATCTAATAGATTGGATTGAGCGCGTTGAGAGGAAGAATGTGGTTAGTGACAGCAAATATATGAAGGTAGAGTATGTGGATCAAAAGGAGGGAGTAGGCCATGTAAGATATCATTAAAGGTTGTAGACAAATGTGCGATAACACTAAAACAATCCTCAACTATCTCAGAATGTTCTGTTGTGACCCTCACACTGCTGTATTTCTTATGGTAATCAGGGTGTCTACTGGGCCATGAAAATAATTTTAGTTTGAATTTCCCGCACACCGTAACAATGCGAATGCTTTAAAGATAGCGCTATCCACTCACTACACGTGATGGCACGCGCCAGTAGGAAGTTGCCTGATTGTTTTGTTTGGGATTCCAACGACAAGGTTAACTTTCGCCATCTTGTATTAAATATTAATTTGGCGTGCTACTTGTCTCGTGGGGTGTGTGAGTACATTATGCCATGTGTGTGTCTACAAATAATGGTTTTCGAGTGAATGAATTGGAATTCAGGTTTTGTAGATAATACGGGAAAATACCAGGACATTTTCTACAGAAACCGGGCGTTCATCTGTGTTGTGGATCTGGATCAAGATGTTGGCGGCAATTATCAATTTTTTACGCTTTCAGTGATCCGACTGCAATTTGAAGGCGGTGTAAAATGTATATTATAATTTCAAATTAACGTTGGCAGCAAATAGCAATAGTTTTCGCAGTGAAATATGGCGTATTTTTTTATAAAATATAAAATAATATTATTAGTGTTAATATTTAATCCTTGACGTAATTCATTTAATTTTAAAGACCATTCATTCAAAACAGTTGAAATTTACCAATTTTTAAAATGATTTTCGTTGTCTAATGGGCACATAAAATATTAGGCCTAAATTATTTTTTAATCGTGTGTTGCGAAAAAAATCCATAATTTTTTTGGGGGGCATTCAAAGATTTTATGTGTAAAGTTTAGGCTAATCTGTTAAAAGATGCCTGGTAAATGTTCGTTCAAAGAGTTTTGGCTGACTGTTGAAGAAAATAAATTCTCAAAGTGGTTGCGCTCTGTTGAAGATTACCAGTATAAGGCTTATTGTACATTTTATAAATCGAAATTTGATATAAGCCACAGTGGGTTAATGTAGTGAAAATTCATGGAAAAGGTAAGAAGCATTTGGAACTAGCCTCTGCCCTACTCCAAGGTGTTTTTTATTATAATATCTAGGTCCGGTGTACAATATAATGTTCGACCGTTTACTGAAGGAATTTTTTTTTGCACCGCGTCTTACTGACTGTTTGGGCTATACACCCCCGAAGGTATTTTGTGGTCAAAAAGGTCACCAAAAAGTCGCGAATTTTTGTTCCTCTGAGTAGACACCCTGGTAATGTCACTTCCAAACCACTAAACAATCCTCACTTATTGTAACACGGCTGTATTTATTATGTTAGTAACAATTCTGAAACTTGAAAATAACTAAAATCATTTTATCATTTTCAACTGTGGTCCTTTTAGAAATGACTTGTTTCAGGTTGTCTAGAAATAACTTTATAACCATTCACTTTGATTTCTGAACTTTGACATGTACATACACAATAAAGTTGTAATCATTGCTCTTTATACAGATTGATAAAACATTTTATCTTCCCTAAGGCTAATTACTACACAGAAAAAGAGAAAAATTGTTTACTGTTGCTTAGAACAGAGCTTTCAAATTGTTTTAAACCTGCTTTAAACTGTTTCCATCAGTGCAGAAGCACAAACACACGTTTGTATTCCTCATTGACACTCTGGCGAAGGTGTTGGTTACTGTTTGTAAAAGCTAGCCTTATCTATTCAAGCTTTCATTGGTCATGGAACTGTGTCAATAATAGCCAGGCTATACAGTTTCTTTCAAAACAAAAGATTAATATTCGACTTTCAAAATATATTTTGTTTAGTAAAAAAACTTAAATACAAGAAATTCGTAATTAATAATCTATTATTACACTATGAGGTATTCTATTTTTCAACAGGTACATTGGCTTGTCCAATTTAAGTCTTCCATCATATCCTATCAGCAGCTTACATTTTTATATTCTGAAACTTCATCTTTCCTCGTTTGAACTCATCCGTTAGTTGTGGTCCTTCTGGTTCCCTTGCCTTAAATAAACCATTTCTTCTCATGGAGCAACCCATCCAGTTGGCCTTTCTTCAATGAATCACCTGCAGAATGGTCTTAATTGCCCCCCAAACTTTCCAAATATCTATTATGTTATTCCTTATAGTTAATGTTTAATCTTCATACAAAGTGGTGCTCTATATCAAGAGTGGTCACACTTATGGATCCATTGAACTTATAAAGTCATTTCATTGATTGAAACTAAATTTCCATCAAACTATATTTTGTTAGCACCACGTCTTACTACCTGTTCGGGTTATACGCTTATGTACTAGTTAAGCTAATGGTTTTAGGGATTAGGAAGGTTATATTTAGAGGAAATGTATCCACATTTGTGTGGAGATATTGGAAAAATCCACCTTGAGTACACCTGACCGAGATTTGAACCTCGATCTTCCTGTCATTGACAGTCTAAGACTACTGCTAGAGTAGCATGTTAGAACTGGTGGCCATCAAAATGGGTTAACTACATATTATATAGTTTTACTGAAAATAGTATTTTCTCATCAAACACTTGAATTTGAAGTTAATGCACAATACAGCATAATATTAGGATATTTTGTAGAATGAGCGTTAGTAGCTACTCTGGCACAAAGGCAGGATTGTAAATGTCCATCAGTCAAGACAACTTCGATATTTAGATTTTATTATTTTCAGTTGAGGAAAAAAAATTGCAAACCCTCTCTTTCATTTTCTTTGTCTCAATCTCCTTTTATCGATAACCAAGGTGATTGACCAAACAAGCAGCCTCAATCAACCGTTAGATGGCGATCGATTGTTTGGCCACCTCTGCTCTACATGTAACATTGACAGCTGCTTCATAATCTCAGTGTCCAGTTTTCTAGTCAGTAGCATTCTATTCGTTATGAAAGAAACCTTGGCCATTGATATTTTTTACTTTTAACTTTCATGTACACTGCATGCCTGTCACAATTCAACTTTCTAAATATTTTAAATATTCCACATTCTCGAGCTGTTGATTTCCCACCGCAATATTAGTGCTTCTCTTTGGTATATTCTCATTGCCTTCAACTTATCAATGTTAATGTCTAGTCTACGCTATTTTCCAGTTTCAACTAGTTTGTTTATCATATTTTGAAGCTCTTTTTCACAGTTTTAATTAACTATTATTACATGTAATAATATTTAGAATAACATTAACTAGAATACTAATAAGGTTAATGCAATTTAAACCCCCATCTGCTATATTTAATTTTATGGTCATAAATATGCCATTTGGCATGGATGCTTTTGACCAGCTGTTTGAAACAAAGATGACAAACATTGTCAGTCGTGTTTGTTTCTGTCTGAAGCAGTTTTAGGAAAGTGACTGTGTCTGTGGGTTTGTATTTGCGAAAACAGAACTCTCACAAAATATTATGGAGCATTTCAAAATGGTTTCAAACAGTTTTGTTTCAGCCAGTGTGGCTCCAACCTAATACTATCATTGTATCAATCAAAACTCGTGTAAACTAAATCATAGCTTGACACCATATTTCACAGTGTACCTTCGACTCGGTAGGGCTCTATGCTGCCAATTATGAGTGGTAAGAGCATTGGCATAAAAAGCCAAATGTCCCGGGTTTGATTCCTTTGTCCAGGTGTTATTTTCAATTTAAAGAATATACTTATTTGCGGCTATATCCATAATTAACAAAAAGAATATCTTGACTATTTAATCCATGACTTATATTTGTTGTTTGAATTATTATTCTAGTGTTTTCCCAAATCAACTCTCTGGCCTTAGGGAACTCAACAGATCATGGCCACCAGAACGTAAGCTCGCCATTCAGCTCTATCTGATCCCTAACCAGATACACAACCTCCTTCGAAAATATTTTTTAATCCTCCCATAAACGTTTAGGCCTACCAAGGGGTCTTGTTTCTTCAGGTTTCCCAACTAAAAGTTTAATCTCCTTTCATCATCTATACACACCACATGACCACATCCTTCACACCTTGATTATCCTCGAATATATTTGGTGATGCATACAAACACCAAAGTTAAACATTTCTAATATAATTTTAATGTACTTCAAAGACTGCACTGACCTTATTATTCTCTTTTTCAGGCAGAGCCAATTCAAACAACAGAGCAATTGAGGATCTTTCACACGTGGTTTTGTGATTTTAAATCTTGGTGAGAGATTTCAATGTGTTACAAAAGTACACACAACTTGCAAAACTTGAAATGTGTGAACTGTTGACCTATGTAAAACAGTTCCAAGGAAACTTGTCTTTTCACTGATACTGCGGAACTTTTTATATATTAAGTGGAACGATCAATCTATTGGCCAATTGTATGAGTGTTGTCGTCTACTCATTAATATTTACTTCTTTTTTTACCAAATGTTATTTTAATTTAATAATGGGCACATTTAACCGATTGGGAGGAATTACATAAACTCTAGTATGAATACATAGGATGTGCATTTTATATTGTCTGTGTCCAAATTTTCAGTGTACTTAGTTTTAACGTTGAAATCTTGAACTGTAGGCAATTCATACATTTGTAGATATGATCAGGTAGTTTGTGTGATGTGCTAGCCCAAACAACATTGCAAGTTAAATTTGATACAGTGTAACTTACAACATTGTTTGTTCCACCACTTCTTTTATTGCAAACATTGTCAGTCACGAGTGTTATAAGTATAACCCACATTATAAAAGAATTGGGAATTATTGTATTTCCAGTGAAACCAATGTGCAAAACTTTGAAAGTGAAATTGCATTGGACAAAGTCTTTTGGCGCAAGTACCGCCTTAAGTAATTGTGTTTTATTTACAATAAGTTGAGAGATAAATGTTAGAAGCTTATATAAACTTTTGCCTTGTATTACTCAGTAAATCCCATTTTTTAATTTTTGATAGTTTGGAGTATTCCATTAAATTCTCTTGTGAATGCTATGACGAGCACATTTGCAGTCATAGCTTAGTTAATTTATTTGCGCATAGGCAGTTTAATTTGGGAAGGGCACTTTGGGCTCACTGAAAGCAGTCTCTTTATTTTATGTATCCTATTTGTTGAATTCACTAACTTTGAAATACTTTTGAATTTTGTAGTCAAGTGAAACTAACAGTCAGAAGTTTTTTTATAATCATTTTATCATAACTTCTAAATTTAGGCAAGACTTGTCAACTTTTGTTTGAAAACTTGGATATCATATACTATGTGCAATAGTTTTTTTTTATCTTTTGTTATTTCTAATGTCATACAGTATACTTTATTTAATGAAGTTTAAGGCTAGTTGATAACTAGATATCAAAATATTAGTCAGGTTAAGTTATGATACTTTTTTGGCATTTGCAAAAGCCATTAAAGCAATTTTCATGTATTTATATTTTGTCATGCTATCTGCGGCTGTCACTTCTAATAGTTAATATCACTAACTCTAAAATAAGAACAACAATGTGCCAGTTCTAAAGTCAGACTTGGCACACCTCAAGTGCACTGCTAGGCCTATACTAGATACAAGACTACGCTTACCCAAACTTGAATGGAATGGGCCAGTTTTGCAGATAAAACTGGCCCATTCCCTTCTGGTCTAGGTAGGCATCATTATGTATTTAGTGTAGCGCCACACTTGAGGCGAGCAAAGTCTCACCAGGAAACTGGCCCAGTTTAATAAAATGTTACTAATCTTTAGTATTTTATCAAAGTTTCTTCCCACAAGTCTGAAATGGGCTATAGAAGCAATTTAATTAACTCCTTTCACAAATCACACAATTATCAAGTTTTGCTTAGTTTGATTTAAACTAAACTTTTATTTAAATAATTTTGAGAATCCTAAATTATAATTGAGACATGGCCAAGACCGCACATCTAGTTCCACCAAGGCCTTGATTAGCTTCAAGTGGAAACCATGCAATGTGGGCAATGATGTCTCACTGAGCTTAGAGAAGATAATCTCAATCATAAGCACATTTAAACCAACTAGGCAATGAACTTTTTTTTTAAGTTGCTATGTATACTTCATTCACGGTAGGAATTACGCTCTGGAAGGTCTTTTTTCCCACCAATATCCTACTATATAATAGATTTCTGGTAGGGAAAAAAGCCTTTCAGAAAACAATTCCTACGTTGAATAGACTTTAGTCACGTTTAAGAAAATGCAAACACTACAAACATCTGTATGCATATCTTACAGTTGGCTTGGTATTGAATATTTGACTAAAAAAATCTTGCTTTTAAACATCTTGTCTCTGTGATGGTTAGATGGAACCAATTTAAACTAGATTGAGACCTAACTTTAGTGTGTTACCATGTCCAATTTATTTGCTTACATTGTCATGTTACTGCTGAATTATGGTTTTCAATTCTTTTTTCGTGGAATTAATTGAATCCTTAAGGGTAACAAAACTACAGTAACACCATTTTTGATATCATACTTAAATAGTAAGCCTTGGGGTTTTTTCTTCATTACATTGTCTCAATATTTTGGGGGCTCTAATTTCAATTAAACATTACAAATATTGTTTTATTTCATATTTTTTATTAGATTTTTGATGTATTCTTATTTTAAATTCATTTGTCATACTTACTTAAAAAGCATTACATAAATAAACCTACTTTATGAACATTTTTGAAGACCTGCATCTACAAACTTATTTTGATTTGATTTGATTTTGAAAAAATCACTTTATACATTCCATAACCTAGCCTGTCAGCCTCACTTTATATAATACTTTTATCTTGACCATCAAAATCGTAAATCTGGAGCTAATAACAAATAAAATTCTGTTTCCTCCGCCAAATAATGTGCAATATAACACATGGCATGATCACAACAAAAGTTTATTATTGTTGGTCAGTATTTTACAGAACTCAAAGTAAGAGTTTATTTTGTCCTAAAACATAGACTACATGGATGTCTTGGCCCTTAATAATATGCATGTGCTTTTGTTTCAGGATATGTTGGAAGTTTTATTAGGCCAAATAGTGTTTGACTGTTTCTTTCATTTGGCAGTTAATCTTTTTAAAAAAGTTAGTGCAATTTGTTTAAGAGTTTTATTACATAGCAAATAAAAATGAGACAAGACATTATGTGTGTATGTGACTTATTTTATTTTTGTTAGTAATGTATTCTCACCTATACATGCAATAGTGTAGTATAGTTTTGTTATTTGTTTAAATATCCTTGTCATAGCTAATAAAGATGTTTGATAAATCTTCATCGTATACATTATGCTTGAAAGTACCTCATGTGACTAAAATTAAACACCTTTTAAAATGTTCTGAAACATTAGCATATTAGTAGTGTTAATAGGACACGCAATAAGATTTAAACTAAACTTTTTGCAGATATATTACTTTTACCTGTAAGTTTATAACTATAATTTACACAAATAATTACTGGAGGTATATTAAATAAGTGTATTTTAGTTTTTGTTGTAGCTTTAAATTTGTAAATTACAACTGGCTATCTTGTATTGTGAATTTATATTTGTTTGAATGTAATTCAGGCAATAATAATGCAAGTTTGTTCATGTGTGTTTAAACTTTCTGTTTTCCAGCTGTAAGTAACTTGAAGTTTAAAAATATTCCCTATGTATTTCAGAACTCTGCAGGATTAGATATTCAATAGTAATTAAATTTTATGTTTTATTATTTGATGTAGCGTGCATCAGTCTAGTGTGTTTATATGTGATATAATGTCTGAACTACATATTACCAGTGTTGCATATTACTTCTATCACTTCATAGCATTTTCATTTTTATAATATAGTACAAAAAACCATACTGAATAAATGCACCATTTGTTATAAAGATATACAAATACAATATTTGTTAAAAGTTAAACTTAAGTAGCTCATTTTGACAAACGTTATTAATAGAAATATTTATTTTGATTATTAACTTTATTGGAAGCTACAGGGAATAAATTTGTGTATGATCATTAAAAAAGGCTGTTCAATATTTTTACAACTTTGAGTGTGAATAATGTTTGGTGGTTAAGACAAATTAAGTGTGATCAGTAAAAAATACACATCACAGAAAATTAAATTAGATTTTACTAGAATATTATCAATAGATCATGTTTTCATTGAAATAAATATTCATAACATAGCTGTAATTTTTTATTTATTGCCTAACATTAGTTAAAATGACACATTTGTTTGATGTGAAACAACATATTTATAATGCTGGCATAAGCTGAGTATAATGTTAATGTTTATGTCCACATAAATACATTAATACTGTATGTAAAATGTTAGATAACCAGCCCAATTCTTACAAGAAAGGGGGAAATACTCTTGGTATCATAAGCTAAGAAATTTCTTCTTATGCCTAGAAACTATATTATTTGAAATAATTAATATAATTATTTTATTTAAAAAAAGTCAAGTTTGGAATTGAATAATTTAATCTAATCCTGCCTAGTTATCTAATTTATTAATTAGCTTTTATATTATTCCACATATTCTTTGTACCAACCCAAATAAGGAGTAATGTTTACTGCACATGACTTTAATTATGTAATATGTATTAAAAGTAGCAATGTTACAGCATAGCGTAATTTCTCTGCCTCGTAATGAAATTATATTAACTTAAGATTTAACACATGACTATTGGCTGTCTTAATTTTGAAAATGGTTAGTTTCTCACGCAAAATTTAATATGATATATCAATATACAAAAATTGTGTTGATTTTTGAACAAGTCAAAGTTCTTTAAGTCTTAGCTATTTTATTAAGGACTACTTCAAATATTACTTTATTTTCGTGCCCATTAACCTTAGGGGACTGGCGCCATTGCACTTTTGCAATGGCCTATTATGATCTAAATAATAATCAAAAACACATACTTTAATACATATTATTATAAAAGCAGAAAAGTACATGGTAATTGATAAATACAAAACATCACTACCTAAAGCTTTGTAACCTAATCTACAAAATACATAGCAATCATAAAATATAACTTTTAACCAGGACATATTTTGAACAGAAAAAAGACACAAGATTATTACAAAAAGTTTAATTGTTGAAAAAAATACATCTTATTTAGTTCCTTCAATTCGTATTTTTATGTATAATAGCAACCACACGTGAATTATTACCACAGCAAACTAAAGCTACATGATAGCTTTAACAGACACGATAGAACTATGAAACAGCGGCAATGAGCCAGACGTATGGCATCACTACTGGCGCCGTTGCTTATTCACAACATTCCTGTAAGGTGCCCGTTAAAACTCCCGTATCTCAGAAAATAAACATTTTTTGAATGTTTGATGACATCTTACCATGCAGCAGGAACTAATTGAATACTTGGAGGGGATCTGACCAAATTACCTTTAATTAAAAAAAAAATTACAATTGTTCTGAAAATGCAACAGCGCCAGTCATAGAAGGTTAATTAATTTGCATTAGAATTTTAAATGGAACTTGAATGTGAATGTTTTACTGTTCCAAGTGACTGGGGCTAAAAAAATGTCCAACGTAGTATAATTGTACAACATTAAATAGTTAATATTTTTGATTTTTTCAAGATTATTAAAAATATATGTTTTCAATATTACAAACATTATTGGAGAGAATTAATTTTCATTAAATTGTTTTCAAACATGTAAAATGTGAAAAATTTGGAAATTGAGATACAATATAAAATATTATAACATAATATGTAAAAGAATAAGTAAATTCACTTGGAGAGAGGGGAAAATTTTTTTAGAATGAACACATCTTATTAATATTTTGGCACAGACTTCCTTAGCAATATGCCCCCAACACTTCCACCAAATAAAAGTAATACTTCAGTCAATTCTAAACTATATCAAACAAGAAAAAACTAGCATGAATCTGGTTTACCTAAGTAGTGCCTCAAAATGGGGTAAAACTGGCTTTTATGCTTATTTTCCCTGATCTTGTTTGCTAAAGGCTGAAATATTACTTTTATTTGTTTAGTGAAAATGTGTGCAACCTATTTTGCTAAATATTAGAAAGGAGTAGTCACCATAATACTAAGTGTTGCTGGTTAAGCCTACTGTTTTCCTTCTTCCTGGACTCGTTAGTTTAAATTTTCAATATTTTGTTTGGGCCTACATATTTTCACATTTGTAATGTTTTAAAAATATTTTTAAGTAATTTGGTTTTATTATATTTGCTAATACTGTGCTAGTTATAGCTTTTGACGCTTGGTATAAGCTTATTAGTTCCAGCTATTTTCTCTTCTGTTTATAATAGACATGTCACTAAAGTTTAAAAATAAATGGTTTCACTCAATTGGTGTTATATCCATAGTTAAACCATTTTGATCTACAATGAGCACTGCACCATAGACAAAGTATACACAGAGGGGAAATTAAAAGTAAAAATATTCATTGAAGTTTTTTTCAGGTGTTTTATTTCACTGGCGCTTAATATTTTACTTCTGTCGAGTTGCCACTTAAACACTAGTGTTTCAACTTTTGGTTTCATTTAAAGTGTCGTGTTACTATGGCAAACGGTCTAAAATAGTGTTTCCTATGTTAACCTTAAGTTTCATAATTCAATGAGTAAAAGTAAGACTATCTGGCACATTGTGGATTTTAGAGATTGGGGAAGAGGGACCTTCACAATATTGACTTGTACAGTAAACAAACACAGGCACAAGATTATAACTATACATTTTCATTTTAGTGATAACTAATTATGCATGGCAGGTAATTTATGGTGCACAGTCATAAAACTACATAGTTTTTTCTTTCCGATTCTAGATATACAAATGCTACCACATACTTTTTTTTAATCTACAGCCTGGCAGGAAGACTCATACAGGCCATTAAAGTGAATAAGCCAAATAGCCTAAGTTGTAGAGGATTTATAAAAAAAATAAGTTTACAAACAAAACTACTGCTAGATAAAAATAGTTTTTAACACTCTAGGACTAATTTTAGAATTATTTAAAAATGTATGGTCATTGTTTAACATATATTTAAAGCTCTGAACAAAATGTTTATTCATTTTTGACTTGTTATAATGTCATAAGTAGACAACGTCCAGAAGCGTTAAAAATAAGATTGTTAACTTGGCTAAATTATTTGCATATAATTTTTTAGAGGATAGAAAAATTAACACTTTGAGATAAATATTTAATAATAATAATAATGCAGCATCATAAAGCTAACCAGTTCACTTAGCCCACAGTGGAGGTAAAGCGGTTTAAGGCATCAGACCTGTTGAGAAAGTGTATTTACTGTTTAGTGAACTGGAGATATTTTTACACATTGTAATTTTCAGTTGGGGTTTTCCATTTTATATAAACAAATGCTGGTGCAACTATTTACAACACCCATCTTCATATATATTAATATATTAAATTGGCTTCTGTTAGGAATAACGTTACAAAAGTTTTAAAACTATTATGTATCCTTGCATTAAGCGATGAGAACAGCAGTTATCAATTTCTGTATGTAATATTAATATCTATAAAACAATATTATAAATATAGTAAAATTATATCATTGTTGACTGGAAAAGTTTCTAAACCTTTTTCCTATCAGAATATTCACAACCATGCTTGTTTATAAGTAAAAAACAAAGAAGATTGGACACAACAAAAATTTTTTTTTAAAATTACTGCCCCATTTTGATATTTAAAATTAATTTTAAATAATATGCATGGAAATGTCTTGTAGATAGAGGGTTGGAACTTAAAAAAAATCTTAAAAAAACATGAACTTAAACACTTACTCTCTGCAACCCATCTTGTTTTTGAACAGATTATTCTCTCTATAATAGCAAAAGGGTCATATACAGCATTGCCGCTGCATGAAGAAAAACTTTCCACCAAAGCTAAGCTTTAATTGTTTTTGGCAGTAAAAAGTCTGGAGTAAATCTTGAAAGTTTGTTGCCTGATTCCACAGAACTACGGTTCCTATTTTCCAAAGCTGGACGAGTTCCTCCCTAGCTTTCATTCTCTAGTGTATCCTTTCTGTATGGCCATGCGCACCTCTCGCTTTAGAGACATCTATAAAAAGGTTATATTTATCAAAACAAAAGTGTAAACGCCATTATAACTTTAGATATTTGGCATAGATATCACTAGATTATTAGGTTAATGATTCATTTATGACATTTGATTGACTTTGTAGGTAATTGTGTTAAAATAGTTTCGACATGTGCAAAATAGCACACATGACACAGGAAGAAACTTTGATGTCCTTTTAGTTTTCCTGGATGCAAGATCCGTTGGTATTGTTGGCCACAATATTAAAATACAATTTTTTTATTAATTTGATATTATCCTGCTTTAACATTCTTAAAACAGTTATTTAATTATTCTAAGTGTAAATAAACCATTTAGAATATACTATAATCCTACAAATATTTTTAATTTGTTAAAATTCTAAGATAATATACATGTAATGTAGACTGCTTTAGAGTAATTTCAGGTTGACAAGTCTCACAAATTTTGTTTAGGCTAGAAAGATTCAAGTACACTATAAAAAACTTTTACCCAGCATTTCTACCATTCTTTGTCCCTTAAGGTGCGCGGCAGAAAGGATCGCGAGTTATTTTACAGTTTTTATAGCATTACATTTTTTTGGCTAAAATAAATCAAATATTTCTCCAGTAGCAATATAGAGTTTAATTTTCTGCACATTCTAGTATCAATAAATCTTAAATATCTGTCGAGGGTGTCCTGGAATTTGTCAAAACTTTTTAAATAAAGAGAAAAAGTTTTGACAACATTCCAGGACACCCTCGACAGATATTTAAGATTTATTGATACTAGAATGTGCAGAAAATTAAACTCTATATTGCTACTGGAGAAATATTTGATTTATTTTAGCCAAAAAAATGTAATGCTATAAAAACTGTAAAATTACTCGCGCTCCCTTCGGATGCACCTTAATGAGGTATATATAACATTTACTCTACTCGGCTCCATTTACTTCAGGTAGTCCAGATTGTAAAAATATTGACCAACCTATTAAAATCTAGACTTACTCAGGGGAAATAGTCATAGGTACAAGATGATGTTAAGTGTAATGTGGTAGTAAAGTTGTTTTATAACTTAACATTGTTGCATTTAATAATAAGTCCCACGTTATTGTTAAAATTGTGTAGTCTTGCAGTCAACACTCCCCCTTTGAGAATCAGTTTATTGCTTATTTTCCATTTCTCTAAGATGTTTATTTTTCACTACACTGTTGAGTTTTGTTGTTTTATAAACATACTAATACATTTAAACGTACTTCTTATTGTTGTTTAATTTTCACAAATTGATATTTGCTTTTGAATTGTGGGATCTACATTTTTTTCTTGCTATAGCAATGATACAATTCAATTAAATCTTAAAATGCCAAGCGAAGTCTTGTTTCTTAAAATCCTATGTTTGCATATCATTGAAAATTTTATATACTCTTTTGTTAAATAAATTTGGATTGTGCTTTTGAGTTTTACTTTGATGTATTTAAGTCTCACTAATATTTTATATAACATCAATTGTTACGACTACAGTCAGGTATGAGATGAAAGTCCACTTAGGGAAATACACACAATGAGCATACGGCATTTTAACAAGTTAGTAATAAAGGAATTTAATCACTTATAGTATTTTATAAATACACGGCTCGGGTTAGTCATCTATTTTGTTTATCACACGATAGACAAACTTAAGATATGTCACCAATATGTTGGATTCCAAAGAAAAATTCTCCACCTTTCTCGAGTTGGGCTTTCTTCTATTGCGTTTTTAACTAGTTAGTTTTAATTTTTTCTAAATTGTCATTTTGAAAATGTTATTTAAGCTATTGGCCTTTATTTTAATACATTACTTTTGTTGCTGTATTAAGCCTAAACAACGTTCCTTAAATTTTGCATGAATGCGTCTTCCTCACTTCTGCCATTTCTACCAAAGTTCTCCAAGTGGCCACCAGTTTCTTCTTCACAAGGCCTTCTGATTGGGGTATACATTAATAAGAATATTCAATTATACTTAAACAAATATTGAATTTTCACTTAAATTTCCCTCTTAGGTGTTGAAATTTTATATTAATCCCTGTGTGATTTCCTATAATACTCGCATTACATAATGTATAGATGACCCTCTTTTAAATATCAAATCTAAAGGAATAATATGCATTCAACTTCCTGTTCAAAGACTGTCGATATAATAGTCAGGTTTTGTGTAAAAAAATAATTTGAATAAAAGTAGGGATTTAAAAAAAATGTGTTGACCAAATGACTACTTTCCCACCTATCTTCAATCTTTTATTATACAATCATAACTTTTTATAAGCTCACTAGTAAATTGTTGTGTTAACACTTAACCTGCAAATGTTAATTAGTTAACTGGTCAGAAAAAGAAGCAAATTTTAAGAAATTTAACTAAATTCTTTTTAAATGGAAAATCATAGCTAAAATGATTTATATGAATCCTTTTTTATAATTAATGCTAAGCTTAGTTGGGCATCTTTATAATAAAGCTACAATTTTTAAACTTTAAAAACTTGTTAAACCAATTATATGCTTACAGTTAGAAGTTTATCTAACAATGGTTGATAAATTTTCCTGTTTTTAAATATTGAAGTAACACATCAAGCCAAATGTTTCTTTCTATAACGCATACACTAAATCATAAATAATAATACTTGGAAGAAGAGCAATAAACACCTTCGCTCTGCCATCTTTGTTCGTTGACAAACTTAATCAAATAAGATTGATGCCATGCCCTGCATGTCTCCCAGTGCTGCAAAGAGAGTTTATTAAACGTGTCAAACATATTATTTAACCCTTTTAGTGCCACACTTATGCCAAAATTTGTGGGCGAAGATTGCCAGAGGCCTGTTACGGTTTGTGTGGGAAGAATTCCACAGCTATCCCCCTCCCACCTTTTTTAAGGGTTTGCAGGAAAATTTGCAAACCTTTATTTATGAAGCGATTATTTTAATTTTTTTATAATTTTAGTCTGTATGTATCGTTCGCTTGTGAATGTGGGGAATGCCAGGCTTCCACCGTGGTTCGGATTCCATGTTAAACTGTAGGTCCTCCATTTCATCTCGCAATCAGCCTACCATTACACATTAGTGTAAGTGCGTATAACCTGAACAGGTAGTAAGACGCGGTGCTAATAATAATATAGTGCATTTAGTTTTATACAAGAAAATAAAGTTTTGAATATATATAATAATAAATAGGAATTAAAGGAATTTTTATTAGATATCCTACATTAGATATTTTTGGGCCGTTATTAACATGCAGCTTGTAAGTAAACTGGTGTTGCACTTAGCACATTGGTAAAGTTGAGTGTAGTTGAAGTGAATCCACATTTGTGTGGAAGGAGAGTGGAAAACCATCCCCGAGTGAGATTCAAACCTCAATCTCCCTATCCTCTGCAGTCTAGCTCAACAAGAATCAAGTGTGTTAGCTAACTACGTCACCGAGGTGGGTTGAAATTCAAGAAAAACATTTTAGTATTAAATAGATAGCTTTATAACGTAGTGGTGGCAGTTGAAATGGAACCGGCCCACTGGGATATCTCTCGGTGTCCTGATGACCAAGACTACCCCGCCGCCACTATGGATAAATTTAATTTTCTATTTTTAGCGTTATTAAGGGTGGCCCCTACCTGTAATAAATTTAAATAAAACTTCTGTAACTTGTCAATTTTCTCTATTAGTTGGCACTATTAGGCTAATAAGAATTTAAGATAAATAACTTATGCAGGCATGCAAGATTTTTAAAAATTTGTCAAGCAAACACCACTCCAAATAATTTCATAGGGCACTTTATTTTCAAAAAATTTCCAACTGAAGACTACACTAAATACATTCTAGAGGCATTTATATTTCAAAGATTTGCCAAGTGATACGCACTCCAAATGGTTTCTAGAAAAGACTAATTAAAAAAAGTGGATCACTCAAAATAGCATGCAAATGCATCCAAATCTTAATATTTTACTGAAGAGGGTCCTAAAGACTCCCTTTTGGGCTGGAGGGAAAAACTTTTTTTTAAAATATTCTGGCTACTACTCAATCCCCCTACCAAGTAAATCTCCGGGTGCGCCACTGGTTGTTAGTATTCATATAATCCAAGAAATACATTTAAACAATTTACACTTACATTATTTCACATTATATTAAAATTGATAGTAAGCTTGATTATAAAAATTATGAGGGAGACACCAACCTTAGTGACGCCACTGCATCACCCTACAAATAATTATTAAGTTGTTTAGGCCAATAATTTAACATTTATGTATATTAGGCTCCTACTGTATTTTTTATATAAAACCCTTAAAGATAAGACAAGTGATTTGCTTAACACACAAACACATTATAATAAATAGGCCATTTACTTAAATTGTATTCTACAAAATTGAAATATTTTGCTAGTCGAGTTATAAATTCCAAAATTGCAAATCATAATTCAAGTAGCAGTATATTAATATAAATTCATGTCAACATTATCGGATCCACTTACCTCCTATACAAATGTTTTTTCATAATATTCTTCATTTCGTAATACATGGTAAGCTTGATTTTCTTTAATAGTTCCATTCTCGCCGTTTAGATCTAATTTAGATGTTTATTTTATTTCTACTATCTCAAAATGGGGATCATTTGCAAATCTTAACCTGAGCAAACATTTTAAGCAGACAGAAAAAAACTTTTATATGCCAATAACGTATGCATTTGAAATCTCAAGACAAAAGATCGTTGATGTTGAGAAATTCATAATGTTTGAGGAAACAGTAATACCAACATCACGGCGAAATTGGAATAAAAAATGAATTTTTAAATGCATATGTTTTTTTTATCACACCTACATTAATGAAAATTTAATATAAAGTAATAACTAAATTACTCAATAATATTAATTTTAATTTGTTTTCCCTCCTTTCTTATTTGTACATCGTTATTATGTTTTGTTTGAGCTTTAATTGTATTGGCTGTGTACTTGGTATTATCTTCATTTTCTGTGTTTACATACTTTCTTAATATAGGGTATGCGCTAACCCAAATTTGATTAATTGAAGATTGGCCACGTTTATTAATATCAATAGTTTTTCGTGAGTGATATTTATTCTGAATGTTGTAGGTTATCACGTTCATCCAATAACCGTATGTCAAAACATTTATATCTATTATTGAGATGTATCTTAAAAGAAAGCAATATTTGGAACAAAATTTTAGACCAGGCAAGGCTATTCCAGGACTACTAAATGGAAGCTAACACCTTGGAAAACATGTTCTGAAAATGAAGACACATTGAGATGTATAATTAAGAATTTTAAAAAAGTATTTTTAATTTTTTTTTATCACCATTAGCATCAATATGACATAATAAACGTGGTTGTCTAGTGTTAGTCAACCAACCCACACAATTATATGGGTAGGCCTATGTAGGAAACAATTCTCTGCTTAAGACCCTGTGAGATTAATTAAAAAACAAACAAGCCTTCACACCTTTCAATATTAAAGGCACTCATATGTTAGTCAGGTTTGTATTGGTTTGACCCGTCCCGGAGAAAATCGAAAAAATTACAGTTCCAGACCAAACCTGGCTCGTGTTGGATACTAAGACTTGTATTCGAAAGTATTTGACAACATCACATTAAAAAAGTAACACTATTTTAGTTTTTTAATGGCACTTGCAACAAAAGTATTAAATTATTCATAGAAGACTGAAACTGCTCACATGCTGACATGTTAAATTCCTTTAATATGACTGTACTATAGCTTGTTAGTAACAATCGATATGTTGCTGCAAGTAATATTACTATAGTGATCAAATTAAATAATATTTAGGGATAATGGGTGCTATCAATAATTGTCTTGGCGCTTAAGTCAAATATAGTATTTGAAAAATGTCTACTTGAAGGCGGGAAACCTACCTGGGAACATTGTAAAGACGGAAGTTTTAAAGTACTATGTTTAAGTCTCATTTTTTAAATAATAAAACGACATTGAAACTTTATAGACTGTATGCAGGAACAAAATGAGTAAAAGTGAAAGTTGAGCGGTTTTGATTTGCCTTGGTATGGAGCCTTCTGCAAGAATGTACCCTCAAAGATTGTTAATTAACACTACTCACACTTTCAAATGTGAATTAATATGTTTTAAATCCACTTAAAAATCACACTGCTCATTCACTCTTCGCGTTTGCTTATTTCATTCTTGCATTGTGTCATCCCTTTATTGAAGGAAGACTCAGACAAATTACCCTAAATGCTACTCATCAGGATTAAATCCAAAGTCCCCTCAGATGCTATGAGCTAGATGGTAAGACTAATAAATGCGTTAGTCCCTTCACACATCAATACTTTTTTAAATAATTATATAAAGCCATGTTTATATGATCAAATTTTAGCAAACAAATAATTGGCATGTGATTTATAATACAGTATTTCAAATTTAAATTATCTTAACATTGATGAGCAAATGATTAATTGTAATTTGTATGCTATCATTTGTTGTGAGTTAATCTTTTTATTCACTAGTTATCACACTCGGGATAAAATAATTACTGTCTAACAGTAAAATGTAAACTTGGACGTTCAAACTTCTTTCCCAAATTTAAATTGCGCGCGCGCGCTATTCCGCAACGACACTAACGTCATTTGGCTTCAATGTCTGATCACTGGAACTAAAGAGTAGCCAGACCCGTATATCTTAAACTCTGAACTAGATGTACATTTGCATCTAGGATTTTCGAGCTGTCGTCTGCACATTCTTGTATAGGAAAGAAGAAAACTTTCGGGCATCTCTTTCTCTCTTACACACATACAAGGTATGGGGCATTTCGACATCGTTCCCTAATGTTTATGAATATATGAGATATATCAATGTATGATTAGTTAAACAAAACAAATGTGTTAGTAAAAGTTTTGAAGAGCATAGCTAAGTTCAACATTCATGGCTTGTTTCTTTACACAAGTATTTAGGCTACAATAGTGATACTTCCTGCAAGCCTATAACCTAAATGATTGTACGTAAGACTTATACACAGTTTGTCATTCGAACAAAAGTAGTCAGGTTTTTAGTGACCTTATTTCATTATAGTTGCCGAACATTAAATATAATATGGTTTCTGAAAGTAATATACAAGCTGAGAGCCAACTTTAAACATATTGCGATATAGTAATACTTCCTACAAGCTCTTTATTCTAAATGATAATTTGAATATAAAACTACAACACAAAGTTTGTCAATCAAACACATGTAATTAAATTTTAAGCTACCTTATTTCACTATAGTTATCGAATATTAAATATAATTTGGCTTCTGAAAGCAATAGGCTATACAAGTTAAGAGCCAACTTTAAATATATTGTAAGATAGTAATACATCATACAAGCCTATAACCTAAATGATAATTTGAATATAAAACTACTACACAAAGTTTGTTATTCAAACACGTATAACTAAGTTTTAAGCTAATTTTCTTTTGAATTTTAGCTATATAACTTTAAATACCATAATAGTGTTTCCGAAACCAATAATATAAGCGAGTAACTTGTAACCTTGGTAGAATGTAAACAACATGGGTGATATGTTAATATGTTAATATAGTAAATATTATATTCTTATTTGTGCGATATTACCTTTAAAACTGAATTGTATATCCCTTAATTTAAATGTGTTTTCAGCCAAATGAGGTATAATACTTCAATATTTTCAAACAATAATACTTTTACTCAACATAAACACGTTTTTTCACAAGGCATGTGGTCAATTCTGGACAAAGGGAAACCGTCAAGCAGTGATGCTATAATAAAGGAGGTCTGATGAACCAAAGTTTAATTGGAAGCTCACACTGGTCCTTCCTTGGATTTTTTTTTATAGAGTTTAAAGTATTATGGGGAATAAAGGAAGAGAGTGACACGAAATATGGATGGAATAAAACAGAATAATTGGTGTTCAGAGAAATATTACTCAATCATTAAGATATATATATAAAATTGTAATTGTAATAATAATAATAATAATAATAATAATAATAATAATGGTAAATTTACTATTGCAGATGTTTTGTCTTTGGCCGTGGCCTACAAATAAGTTTGACCTTTGGCATACCCTTTAATAGCTTTACAAATATTATTAATATCACTGAATCAGGATGTATTCTATACGCCATTATAGTTAGTAAATAGTAAGGAAGGTCAACTATATAATACTACCAACCCAACACCTCGATAGTTAATAAACACTTTAATAAAATTAAGTATTGAAATTTCAAAGTTTTGTTGTTGTTGATAGGTTGCCTAAAGATAGAGTGAGTCTAACTGCTTTAATTATTTTCTTTTCTTCGTCAAAAGACCGAGACTAAAAACTACGCTTTAAAAATTTAACTTATGAATTTGGACACAGCAGTCCTCCTCTTCCACTGCTGCTATTATTATTATTATTATTGTTATTATTATTGGCACCGCGTCTTACTACCCGTTCGGGTTGTACGCACTTACGCTAATGTGTAATGGTAGGGTGATTGTGATTGGGATCCGAACCACGATGGAGGCCAGGCATTCCACACATTAAAAGGTTGTGATTAATACAAGCCTTGTCATAGGTGATGGAAGTGTTTGGCAATAAGATAAATTTGTGCCGGGACCGAGGATTGAGCCCCGGACCCCCAGCTCAGAAGTCTGACACCTTACCCCTAGACCATCAGATCACCATCTACACTTGTTGACGAACTGGTCATTGTACTATTGTACGCAAAGAAATGGACCACTTCTCTTGCAGGATCAAACAAGCGTCAATATTCTTGTAAAATAAAACTAAGCTTACTGTAAATTGGTGATAAATACACTATTTTGTAATATAGTGCCTATAATTATATATGTAAACAATAAATATCGCTAGAAACAAAAAAAAAAAAAATTAACAGTATATTAGCTACAATAATACAGGTTGGGCAAAAGTCATAGTAGGATATAAACGAGGCAGCATGACTTGAGTAATGGAAGAATATATTTAAAAATAAAAACAGTATATAGACAAAGATACGCCATTTCATTTGAAATGCTGCAGGCAAATGCTTATGATATGGGCGTTGCTGTGTGCGCATGCCTAAGATGTTTAATCTGCCAGAAGGAGTTCCGTTAGCTATCATAGAACCATCCATGGTCGGTAGAACACTGTGCATTCGCAGTGGAGAATTATTTTAAAGATAAGAGTCCCCATCACTGTGCATAGAATATTTTGAGGCCATTTTGGGCTGGGACGTCGTGACAAAAGCCCTGAGCACAGGATGATCGTAAGGGGGGTGAAACAGTTTCGTAGCACCGCATCATGCCGTAACGAAAAAAAACCTTGTCATCCACAGAATCAGTGGGTGCAGGAGGCCAAACAAGCGCCAACCGAAGCCCTCGGTGATCGGCCATCAGGTACGCCTTGACGCTGTAAATGCCATCTTGCTCCCTGCGCCGGATTATTCACGATGAACTGCATTTTTATCCCTACAAGATGCAGAACGTGCAACCGTTGACACCACAAGATAAAGTTCAAAGAAGAGCCATCGCCTCAGACCTTCTTGGACGTTTGGCATCTGACTCGCTAAGCTTTAATAACCTCTTGATGTCTGATGAGGCCCATTTTGAACTCTCCAGGGGTGTTTACAAGCAGAATTTCCTATACGTCAAGCTTTTGAATGAGTTATTCCTTCCGGAGTTGGCCACCCGAAACCTGCCACAGCTATGGTTTCAACAAATTGGGGCAGCAGCCCATACTCTCCGCCAGTCCATGGCTGTCTTGCAAGGTGCGTTTCCCGGTCGACCGATTTCCAGATTTGGGGACATTCGCTGGCCAGCACGGTCACCGGATTTGACTGCCCCGGACTTCTTATTGTGGGGGTACCTCAATAGGAAGGTGTTTACCGCCCACCCTCAGTCGCTGGCTGAGATGACGGATCACGAAGTGCGCAACATTCCCTTAGAAATGTTGGATCGTTTGATGCAAGGTTTAGTCCACCGCTTGAAGGAGAGTGTTACGCGTGTGGGTGGACTCCTACCTGGCATAATATTCAAGAAATGAGATCTGATGTTCATTAAATGAAAATGGCACGTCATTGTCTATATACTGTTGTTATTTTGAAATATATTCTTCCATTACTCACTTTAGGCTGCCTAGTTTATATCCCACTATGACTTTTATCCAACCTGTACATCAATCACTACGCTAACACTCACCTATGGAAACGCTGCTTCTCTTTCCGCGAAGAGGGCCGGATAGACCCGGAAGCAAACGAATTACGGAATAAAGGAGACCAGCTGTCTGGCTGGTCCCACAATCAGCCTAAGAAAGAATAATAATTGCTTGATCTAAGAAATAAGAGCTGCCATCTCAATTATTATTAACAGGGTTCTGTTGGAGAGGTTTCTAATCTTAATAATTTGTTTTAACTTTATTTTCCTCTTATTTTTTTCCTTCCCTTGCTTTCATTTAATAAACGCCACTGTTGCACAAAAATATTAAAAGAAAAGGTCAAATCTGTCCCCTCGCTAACACGCATACGACAAACTTTATCGTCATGATTTGGTCCATTGCAAGGGGTGTGTTTATGTCCATCCAGTATAGTATAGAGTTCGCTGGTTACTGATGATTTGTGAGTATAGTCTAAAGGGCGAGAGTTTTATGCTCCTCAGTTTTGTTTTGAATTAATTTAAAATAAAGTTTATTTATTTTAACTAATCGAACTTACTGGTTCCACACCTCATCCCATAACAACTGCGACCACTACTAATCCTACTCCAATAAGCAGACGCAGCAGGTTGTAAACGAGCTGGTAGCACCAGCAATGGGATTGGATTTTTTGCAAATAATTTTCCCCCTTTCTTTCTTTTCATGTATTGTAATTGCATTGGGCACATAATTTAATTTTAGTACCACGTCTTACTACCCGTTCAGACTATAAGCTTATGCACTAATTACACTAATGGTTTTTAGGGATTAGTAACATTTTATTTAGAGGAAGTGTAAACGTACTTGCGTGGAGGGATAATGAAAAACCATTTTTGAAAAATCACCCTCAGCTTCGAATTTCCATCTCCCCGTCATCGGCAGTCTGGTCTACTGGAACATAATTGAATATTATATTTTTAACTCATTAATTGAAACTGCTTTCATATTTTCCAAGCACCTCTCTTTGCTAACTGTTCACTTTGAATAATTAGTTAATATTATTGTATTCACTAACAAATTATGGATGGACATTAGTTAATTATAGTAAATCTATATAATTTAATACATACCTATATTTGTTTTTAAACGATCTAATTTCCCTGAACTAAACATGATTTGAATGACTAAAGAAAATATGTTAATGGTGGAAAATCTCTGCCTCAAGATTATGATGGAGCTTAACGTTCTATGTGTTTCCATTTGTCTTGTCAAACTTATGAAGCACATCATATAAAAATATACACACTGTTTTACAAATTAAATTAATAAAACTTAATTACATATTCGAATTTTTGATTAGTTAAACAATTAATAGGCCTAGACGCGAGAGTTGTGAATACAATTTTTAGAGATAATTATAAAGTACGCGAACTTTTATTAGATACAATTATTTTACATTATATATAATATATAAACACATAATACATTATATATAATACATAAAAGTAACACTCATAAATAAAAAAACTATATACATTATACAATCAGCCCTAAGAAAATTGAATTACATGTATATATGAGTCGGTGAATTTCAAAACTGTCCATATCCACCCTAAATCATTTTTGGTAAAATGCAAAATAAAAACTCCTACCATGTTGATTAATTGATATTATTTAATGATTGTTTCCTAGTGTTGTTTACATTTAGTTTATCATTAAAAACCCCATTTGGAAAACATCTGCCATAGGATTTCTTTTAAAAAATAAAATATTTTGGATAAGGAGAGTTTTGAAACAAAATAGTGGATTGAGAGAGTTTTGAAAATAGCCATTTCGGAAAAGGAAAGGTTTGGAAGAAAACAGGGTTAGGTTGGATTTGAGTAGAATTACTGAATTAGGCTACTTTCAAACTAGGCTTTTATGATTACAATGAAAACAAAACCATAATAATCTTAGCTTGTAGTTAAGTACGTAGCCTAGACCTAAAAGTATTTTGTAACGAAAAAATAATTTAAATGGCAATTCGCATAAGAAATTACAATTAAAAACAAAAAGTATAAAAAGGGGGGAGTTAGGCTACATATTCAAATTGCACAAAAACATTTTAAAAAAAAGGAATAAAGTATTGAATTTTAAGTAGTGCAGCACAATTGTGGGAAAATCCTGCATCTCTCAAACAACCAGATCTGGCACTTCATCGTCATTATATTCAGCCAAATTATCTTCTTCTGGAACTTCATCATAATTTTCTGGACCATCATTCACTTTACTGCAGTAGACAAGGCCTTCATGCTCTCTCCAGTTGGTCCAAAATGTTTTTGCTAGAAGATTAGCAACATAATTTAATTTGGCACGTTTAACACGAACCACGTTGTTAAGCCGAACAGGTTCCATGCTGCTTAGACACTTTCCCTTCTTTCTTATTGATCCTGGAACTCCACAATCGCATCTGAAGTTCACTACATCCTGCACCTTGCCTTTTACACAAAGACATCTTAAAATGCCATTGCCCAGTAGGTTTGACTACATCTTGAACGGCGGACTTCCAGTCATGTACAGGCACTTCTGAACCCAGCTCTTTAGCTGTCCCAAAATCCTTTTAAAAAATAATAATGTACTAGTTAGGTGTCTCGATTGTTCCTCCCCGACTCATAATTTCTTTTTCTATTCTTCCCAAAACCCTGTTGGGTGGTAGGAAAGAATGACCTACGATAGGGAACACAAATTCGGCCTTCTTTACTGTATTCGGTGCTTCTTTAAACCACTTCATCCCCTTCCAATCACAGTCGAGTTTTATTCTGTCCGGAACAGCCATGCGAACAGAGTCGACACAACCAAAATCTTCATTTTCTAATTTTGTATTCCTCATCGTATCGAGTACAGCTGAAGATTTCATTGGGACGTTTATACCTCTCATTTTCCATCCAGGCATAGCTGGTAGCTGTGTCCGCGTTCTGGGGTGCTCTTGGTTGCCCCAGGCATACCGTAAAATTATAGTAGTATAGTTGTCTACTATAGTATGCAGCCTCTTGGGGGAAGGGGGCACTCAGGGGAGAACCAGTTTTTTTTACAATCATAAGAGAATAAAATAATTCTGTTCGTTTCTTTTTCATTAAGTTGGTTGTAAAATGCTTTGGCCACGAACCCTCAACTAGATGATATCTTTGTGCCTGTACTAGCTTGTTGAATCTACCTCTAAAATACAACCAAATAATATGTTTATAATCTAGGAAAGGTAAGTTAATGTTATTATTAATCACTACGTTTAGAGAAACAGCGTGTCGCGATAAACGAGATGGGGCACTGAAAGCTCATGCATGATAAGAACAGTTTGGAAAAAGACCTAATATTTTAACACTAAATAAATAAAGGATTATAAAGGTTTTGAAACATTTGAAGGACATTTTTAATTGCAGGTATGCCAACTGAATCGTAATCCACCACTAACTAATTTTTTTTAAATTTAGGATGAGGACAATTTTGAAATTCACCGACCCATATATATATATATATATATATATATATATATATATATATACAAAAATATAAATATGACAATTATATGAAAATAAATACATGAGATGGTAAAGTAACTAAATGATACGACACAATCGCACAAACTTTCTCATTTTGTGTATTATAGCTTGGAAGATAGTTTTTCCATCAGAGTTAGGTGTTGAGTAAATTACCCTTAAGTATATTTTCCTAAAAAAAAAATACACATCTGGTTAATCACAGTAATCACTCTAATTTTAAACCAAATTGTTCAATTATATTTAACATAATTAAAATTTTCAAAAATAAATTATATGTAAACTATCCTAAAATCATTGGTTATTTGTAAAAATTGAAACGTGTTCTTATTTATCATGGAAAACTAATCTCAGATTTCCATTTTAAATTAAATCTTCAAGGTCAATTAAAAATAATATTTTATAATGTTTCTTAAATAAACTACCGTTAAATTAATTTATCTTAGATAAATAAAAATACATTATTATTGCTAATTAAGAATTGTCCACTGATATTAATTTTGAACCTAATCATTAGAGATATTTTCAAAAATATATTATTTTACAAAAATAAATAATTAGTTAACTGCCATTATTATTATTATTATTATTATTATTATTATTATTATTATTATTTTAGAAAAACCAATCCAAATAACTATTCATAATGCAAAAAACTTAACAGTTGCCCATTTTGAACCAAATCGCTAGAGCCATCTCTTAAAATATTCGAATTAAAAAAACCAGTAAACTACCCATCAATTAGATTTACCCCAAAAACAAGTAAACAGTGCTTTTTGATATATCACACAATCCTCAGGTATACATTTTGAACAAAATCGTTGGTCATTTTTTAACAATTTGGAATTTTAAAAAAAACACTCATCAGTAGACTATCCTTAATTTGAGGACTAGGGTAAAAATAAAAATAAAACCGTTTTGAAAAATAGCCCTATAAAATTTAAATCTAAAGTTTGAACGAAATTTATTAAACCGGTTTTTATCCGTGGCCAGGGACAAACTGGCAAACAGACAGCATTTTAAAATCAACTCTCTTTTTTTTGTTCGGGCTTGCATGAAACATAAATATCCATCATAATATCGAGATTGATTTTGTACTTACTCATATAAAGAGAAAGTAACTCTCTGTCTGTCAGTCTCTGTCTACGGATCCAAAACTGTTTAGTAAGGTTTTGTTCAAACTTGATAGTTAGATTTTATAGAACAATAAAGTAGTTTACTGATGAATAATTTTTTTTTACTTCCAAACATTTTGAAAATGGCTCTAACAATTTTCTTAAAATGCATGTCCAGGATCTTCTTGACATGCAAATAGAAATCGGGCAAAAATTCGATGAAGGGTAGTTTACAAAAGGGGAAATTTTGAAAAACCTAAAATTTTGAAAATAGCTTTAACGATATTCTTCAAAATGTATTTATGGAAGTTGTGTTGCATGACAAATATAAATGTATAGTTGTTTTGGGGGTAGAAACTTATTTATAAATAGTTTACTGGTGACTGATTTTTCAAAAACTTGAAACATTTTACAAATGGCTTTAGGAAGCTCCCATCACTAGGTCACCAGGACTAGTCTATCATCACCAGGCTCCCATCACTAGGTCACCAGGACTAGTCTATCATCACCAAGCTCCCATCACTAGGTCACTAGGATGAGTTGCTCTTCTTCAACTGTACACTAGAAGGAATTGGAAAGCTGATAACACACTCGGCTCACATCGATTACTTTGTTGGTCATCAACGTCTCGCTTGGAGCATGCGCACTGTGTTTGTGTGTGTGTGCATGTGTGTGTAGCGCTCCTGGCGGCCGGTACAGTCTGCTACAGTCATGGTCTCGACACGGTGCGGTATGTTGCCCCTGAAACCCCCTGCTCCGCGTAGTGTCCCCAGGTGAGGTGACGCCCCCACCCCGGTAGCCCTGTATTTGTCCTTGTCGTTGTCCTTGTCACCGCCAGCACACAGACGTCGCCGGATGCCGGCCTACAGGGGTGCCTACCTCAGTTTGTGAGTACCTCTCTCGCCGGACACACCAGCTTGACCCCACAACGGTGGTTGAATGGACACTGGCCTCAGTGACGGTCACAACTGCCGGGTTCGAGTCCCGGGACAAGCTCAGTCTTTAAATGTACTACACCAGACCTGGTGGTGTTAGTTGCACAGTTGGTGTGCCTGGCTCTGACCCGGAGCTAGGCAGGGTTCAATTATACCACATGTACTGAGGAGTGTTACTGGCAGGGTTCAATAATACCACATGTACTGAGGAGTGTTACTGGCAGGGTTCAATAATACCACATGCACTGAGGAGTGTTACTGGCAGGGTTCAATGATACCACATGTACTGAGGAGTGTTGTTACTGATGGTGTTAGTTGCCCAGTAATATTTATTCGGAAATGCCACGTCCATCATTCATAACAACCTTTTAGCATAATAAAAGTGCTAAACAGGGTATAAAAGTCTTCCAAGTATAATTGAAACTTTAACAGCACACCTTGTCTTAAGACCTTCAAGTCTAACAAACCTCTTTACTCGTTAGAACACCCCGATCATTTCACAGCTCACGATTACTGTTTAGGATGGGGCTGTTTTGGGGGTTCAAGCCCTTAAATAAATTGTTATTATTAGTTAATGAAATATTGTATTTTTCCGGAATGACTAGCCTGGTCGCTTACACAACCACAGCCACGATTACGTTAAAAAAAACTTGGAACGGCTTTTAAAGATTTTTTTATCTGCGGCTCAAAGGCACCCGCAGGCCGTTATCAATATTCCTTGAAAAAAAACTGTTTTCCAGAGGAAAATAACAAAAATTGTCTACGTAGTATTGTTTAAGAATAGTGCTAGTTCTAGTTTAAAGTTCTAACAACATGCCACGTGACACACATATTTTCTACATGTTAGGTTGTGTTTCCGCCACTGAATGTTGTTCAGGGTGACAATAACACCTCCTGTTATAATCGCAAATTAGTAAATGTCAAACTTCAGTTAATACACCACATCTCGTATCAATATACATAACCAAATGTCGCGGGCAAATCTGTCAGGAATGGCTTAGTGGGTTGGGTAACGTCAAATAATTGTGTGTATCCATTGGTTAGAAGTTACCTAGAATATACAGTGTGTGATGTGGTTGAACAAATTTAATTTAGAGCTACTGTCAGTATTTTTTCGACATTCCACGTGGTAATCTAGTCTAGATGTTACTACTCTATACTGGTGACCTGGCGGTCTCGGGGTAAGGTGTCAGACTTCTGTGCTGGCGGCCGGGGTTCGATCCTCGGTCCCGGCAAAGATTTATCTGATTACCAAACCCTTCCTTCACCTCTGACAAGACATCTTGTGAATGTGGGGAATGCCAGGCCTCCACCGTGGTTCGGATTCCACGTTAAACTGTAGGTCCTCCATTTCATCTCACAATCACCCTACCATTACACATTAGCGTAAGTGCGTGTAACCCGAACGGGTAGTAAGACGCGGTGCTAATAATAATAATAATAATAATAATNTCACCCTACCATTACATATTAGCGTAAGTGCGTATAACCCGAACGGGTAGTAAGACGTGGTGCTAATAATAATAATAATAATAATACTCTATACACTTGGCGTAGTCTCACGACACTTATACTATAGCGCGGCCAGTGGTATTAGACCGCTTCCCCTTGTGACGCAATACCCGCGATAAATATCTGGCGATATTCATTTGGATTGTTTCACACGTGTACTACTTTGTACAAACAAAAGGTTCAAATCAAAGCTCTGACACATAGTTATATACTGTTTAGTGTAAGGTTCGAGTCTTGACTTCTTAAACTTAAAAAAAAACCTGATAAATGATATCACAAAGAGTTGGTGGGCTTGAAATACCACTCAGATGGCTTGAAAATATAAGAATAATGGGCTGTGACAAACTACATTTCGAAACCTACCGCCCGATCCTCCCAAAAAAAGTCTCACAAGAAAGTGTCAGCTAAGAAGAAAATAAGTTTTATTGTAGCAAAACCTAAACTAGCATAATTCTAATGTACAGTATAATATAATATTGTAACAGTAAACACAAGGTGACCTGGCGGTCTAGGGGTAAGGTGTCAAACTTCTATGCTGTCGGCCGGGGTTCAATCCTCGGTCCCGGCAAATATTTATCTGATTACCAAACCCTTCCTTCACCTCTGACAAGACATCTTGTGAATGTGGGGAATGCCAGGCCTCCACCGTGGTTCGGATTCCACGTTAAAATGTAGGTCCTTCATTTCATCTCACAATCACCCTAACATTACACATTAGCGTAAGTGCGTATAACCCGAACAGGTAGTAAGACGCGGTGCTAATAATAATAATAATAATAATAATAATAATAATAATAATAATAATAACAGTAAACATTGAACATTCTGTAGCTTTGGCCATTGGCTTGAACATCTACTATTTATTTACGTTGATAATGTTCAACAATTTGCTATCAAAAACAAAAATTGAAGTATTTAAATACTGCTTTTTTTTTATCAGAAGAGACTGGCAATGTACCTTAACATTAATTTGTTAATATTAAAAGTATAAAGTATTTTCCTTACCAGTGTTATTTTATACAAATTGTACCCCAGAGTGTTTCTAATGCCATGCTACTTTACTTGGTAAGTACTGTACATTGCTTGAACAAAGCCACACTTGTCTACTTGACAGGCCTTGTTTCGACAATATGCTAGTGAACTACATAATTATCTTCAATGAACAGAATTACATTTACTGGTCTGTATTTTTGTGTAATAGAGCTCAGATATTAAGATGGCCACTTTGGCTATGATTGCATCTTCTCAACACATAGACCTAAGAACAATTTTCTGAACAAACTATGAACGCCAAAACAATACAATCATAACAGTACAGTTTTCATAAGAAGAACCTTTTTAAAAATACAAAACAATTTCTTTCGGCCCAAACGAATATCATTTTAGTGTTGTTTAATAGGATAATATATATCAATAGTGACAGCTATATATCACATCACTTGATAGCCTATATTAGAGCTATAGTAACTATTCTAGCTGTTAGATAAAGTTGTTCCTAGGGACATTGTGATTTAGTTTTCTTTCGAATGAAACTTTGTTATCTTTCATGTTCGAATCCATTTGAAGAATGTATTTGCGAACGGATATTGCGTGGTTCACGATATTTCCCCCTGCCAAGTTTTTAAGTACGCATTGATCGACCTATAAAACACCTCACTAGGTGGCAGGTGAGAGCGAACAAACGAAGGTCAAACTGCACAAGATGGCGCCCTGGCTAGGAGAACAAGCTCACTCTACCAAGCACATGGCTGGGTTTTTTTTTACATTGTATTGTTGATAAAGTCTACTTCCAAAGGATATAACAGTCACTCTCATGTGTGAGTGGATTGCCGTTGACGGGAAAGATCAGGGTTCATATCTCGGTCGAGTGACTGAAGATATTTTATTTACTCTTCCACTCTCCAGCCACGCACATGTGTCCTCTAAAATTATACCTTTATTATTCATATTCCATAGCGTAATGAATGTATGCGTTAACCTGAACCTGAAAAATCAAGAGTAATAAATAGGTAATTTAATTTATATATATTTCGAAATATTGATGTTATTTTTACGAGCAGACTTACATTACCACATAAAAACAAAGGAAGTCTCGATAATGTTATCCCTGCGAGACAGTTGGTTGGAATCTAGTCACAGCCCAATGTTCACGCAGGAACGTTTTATATAATACGAACAACATTTATAACATTTTATTAATTATTATTGTTATTTTATAGGTATATCTATCAAAAGTGATAGCTGCGGGCCCCAGGTTGAGAAACAGTTCCTCACACTGTAAAGTACACTTAAAGTTATTTTCTTGAGAAAATTAGAGTTGCCATCTTGTTAATAAAGATAAACAGTGTCTAGATATAAAATTTAATCAAAATTGTTAGAGCGAGTTCCAAAAAAATCTCCTCCAGTAAACTACCCTCAATTTTAGGGCTAAATATTTAATTCCAAAACACTCTCAGGGGGACCTTATTAAAACACTAGATGGCAAATTTTAACCCAAGTGGTAAAATAAGTTAATTGGGGCTCTAGCCCGAGGTACAGACAGACAGACGGCAGCGCGAGAACCACTTTTATTTTATTTCAGGGGGTCATGAAATGTCGACATTTATCAAAATCTGGAACTAGAATTTAATTTTTTGGCGATCACAATACTTTGTCTCCGAGAGATCGAGAGAAAGTAAAAACATTAACTACAGTAGCTGAACTTATATAAAACATAAACTACAGTAGCTGAACTTATATAAAACATAAACTACATTAGCTGAACTTATATAAAACATAAACTACATTAGCTGAACTTATATAAACATTAACTACAGTAACCCGCCTCGGTGGCGTAGATGGCTAACGCGCTAGTCGTGTTGAGCTCGATCGCCGAGGACGGGGAGATCGAGGTTCGAATCTCGGTCGGGTGAACTGGGGGGGGGGGGG
>CABEEJ010001186.1:99739-117813 GCA_901482245.1 Timema douglasi
TATTCATTCCTAGTGTCCCCATGCCTAGTGTCCCCATACCTAGTGTATTCATTCCTAGTGTCCCCGTGCCTAGTGTCCCCATACCTAGTGTATTCATTCCTAGTGTCCCCATACCTAGTGTATTCATGCCTAGTGTCCCCGTGTCTAGTGTCCCCATGCCTAGTGTCGCCGTGTCTAGTGTCCCCATTCCTAGTGTCCCCATGCCTAGTGTCACCATACCTAGTGTATTCATGCCTAGTGTCCCCGTGCCTAGTGTCCCCATACCTAGTGTATTCATTCCTAGTGTCCCCATGCCTAGTGCCCCCATACCTAGTGTATTCATTCCTAGTGTCCCCATGCCTAGTGTCCCCATACCTAGTGTATTCATTCCTAGTGTCCCCGTGCCTAGTGTCCCCATACCTAGTGTATTCATTCCTAGTGTCCCCATGCCTAGTGTCCCCATACCTAGTGTATTCATGCCTAGTGTCCCCATGCCTAGTGTCCCCATGCCTAGTGTCCCCATGCCTAGTGTCCCCGTGTCTAGTGTCCCCATTCCTAGTGTCCCCATGCCTAGTGTCCCCATACCTAGTGTATTCATGCCTAGTGTCCCCGTGTCTAGTGTCCCCATGCCTAGTGTCCCCATGCCTAGTGTCGCCACGCCTAGTGCCACAGTGGTAATGGTGTTATGTATTCTTGGTTACCCTCGTCTCACAGATGCTCGGACTGTCCACTAATGTGTTGGGAGGAAGGAAGTTAGAATTGAAGGAAATGTACTCACATTTGAGGGGATGGAGGGTGGGAACCTATTTAAGAAATGTATTGTGAGTACGCCCGTGTCGGTTTTTTGACCCCAATCTGCCTATCACGTCCAGTGTATTCCGAGTGTGTCGACGATTCAGACCTCATCACCACTCATCGTTCTGTTTAATTAACACTTGAAACAACTGAACTTTATTGAAGGCTAATTTTTGAAAATTATAAATATTTTGAAAATGTATTTAACAATTTGGTTCAAATTGGTTTCTGATACATAACATAATATGCTTGTTTATCATAGAAATATAATAAAGGTGTAGTTTATTGAGGACCAATTTTTGAAAATGTCATTCCAAAACTATTATAAACTATATTATGACCTTTATGTGTCGCACTATTTATATTTTAATTACATTGTGTCACCGTTGAAATAAAAATATAAGAACAGACCATTCATGGAGTGTTGTCTCATTTAGATTTTAAGGAAGTTTTAATTTGAAGATGTCTTGATTTAGAAAGCACTGTTGTCACAGTTGTGCAAGTGAATATATATATATTTATTTAATGTCTGGTTTGACTCTTGGTTATTAGTGAGATTTTAATCGACAACAATGTCATAAAATGGCCCAATTTAAAATTTAATTTTCACCCCTGAATTATTCAAACCATTACTATCAGAGCAGTTACCAAACATTATGGGTGGTATTGCAAACCAGGATCGGTGTGACAGTATTTGACAGGGGGAGAAATGAGAGAGACAGAGGAATAGTAGTAGAAGAGCCAGGACCAGACAGGACAGAGAAGGCACGACTACGGTGAGAAGAATGGAGAGGGACTAAAGAGGAGTGTGAAGGAGAGAGAAGAGGACTGAGCCAGGGTGGAGGGAGAGAGGTGGTGGGAGGAAAGGAGGCAGTGGAGAGGCTTATGTTCCAAACAGACCCAGCCAGTGGCTGGAAGATGTTCATAATGATGATGATGATGATAATTGCATAAAATAACAAGTGTAGATCAATAATACATATTAAAAACATGCTAGCCAATTTAATACTATCATATGAGAACAAATATAAAGCCACATGCTGGCTGAGACAGTGACGACAAGGCCAAAGCTCGAATCCTGGCTGACTGTAGTGAGGGTAGTTTTTTCCTCACTCTCTCTCCACGCAAATATTGGCTTGTTCCTCCTCCGTATCCGAGGAGCGCGACGCAGACTGAGCCAAGTAGGCCTATCAAACAAGTGTATTTTGGGAAGGCTGTCAGCTGATTTCAACTTGACTGGGAACAAAAATACTCCTTAGCGCGTCTTTCCGAGCGATCTATTTTCACCTTGCTTGCTCTTCTAGTGTTATTAAGAGGGAAGTCTACCGGAGATATGACGCCCGGAAACCCCCATGTTATTTAACAATTGGTTTGTTATTTCAAAATATGGTTCATGATAAAATGGAGTTGAAAGATAATCTAAACCCTACTCTCTCTTTCCACGCAAATCAAAACACATGGAAACATTGTGGCTATGCACAATGGAGAGCAAGCAGGTGATTATTGAATCAGGTTGTGGTCAGAGGATGTTTATGTGCCTGCATGGAGTGGTTCAATGCAAGGCCGTAGACACACCCCCTGACCACGGCCTGGGTTCAATGTGATATCTGCGGATGTGCCACGGAATATTGACAGTTCAGTCGAACCTGCCCCCAACCGACCTCGTGTGAGTGCGGCTCTACGCTCAAATGTCAGATCGAATGATTTATTGACTCCTAATATGCTTGTAAGATATTTTACATTGAATTATGTGGTGTAGCTTATGGACCTAACACTTTCCACCGGTAAAATATAGTTATTACAAGTTTGTGAATGGTAGCACTGTTATTCGTGTCACGTCGTCACACGACGCTATCAACGAGAACAGTTTTTTTTTACTAGAGCTGCTTTACAAACATGAACATTTTTATATTTTTTTCTTGACACAAAGGGCTAACCTTTTAGGCTCTGTGTATAGTTGTTCCCACCGGCCTCTTCCCATTGGGTTTGCTAGTCGATACCCTGAACAAGGTTCTAGATTCTCCCATTAGCGCTGCATATCCTACCCACCTTAATCTACGAGACTAGATCATCCTAGCAATGTCTTGTGATGAGTACAGAGTATGTAACCTCAACCCCTCCTTGTTTTTGAACACCCTGATTTTTTTTTCGTTCTTTTAATGTAAGAGACCACGTTTCACAGCCATAGAGAACTGGCAACAACATTGTTTTATATAATTATTCTTAGTTTTACATTCCTTGTCTGCAGGCGGGATAACAAACCTTACTGACCCAGCTCTACACCAGCTATGTACGGTATACATTTTAATATAAAATAAGTAATTATTAGGGTTCCCATGTGATGGTTTAGTTTACGTCATGTGTAAAAAATAAGATTGAGACTAGTAAAGTGTTCACTGAATAGTATTTATTTGTACTGTCTTATAAATACTGTCTCCTAGAACCTGGATCATACCTCGTACAGGGAAAACCCAGACCTAGAGTTATCCGCCATTTTGATCATTTCTCCGCAAATTTTTAAGGTAGGAAATAACTGCTCATTGCTTGGTTTGTGTTCTGTTCTAGATCCGAGCCTCGAAACTCCTTGGCTAACGAAACTCTCGAAGGCGAAGAAGATGAAATGTTGTGCTCGGATGAGGATGAGGATGACCAGGAGGACTCCAGGGACTACTGTCGAGGTGAGAGACACTCCAAGCAACGTTACTCTGAAGCTTTGTTCCTATGTTCGGAAAGTGTTTAAAGAGCGCTCTAATGTTTCACGTTGTTATCAAGATGTATTCCTCTATCTCCAATGTTTGGATATCTCACTTACAGGTGGATACCACCCTGTGAAAATCGGTGATTTGTTCCACAACCGCTACCATGTTATCCGTAAACTAGGATGGGGCCACTTTTCTACAGTTTGGCTTTGTTGGGATATTGGGTAAGTAGACCAATTCCCCCTAGTCAATGTAAACAAATATTCCACAAGTCAGCTCTAGTAGGTTAATTGATGTAGTCCTCAGAAAAGCGATGTCTCCGGAAAGTTATCATTGTCAAGTCACCGTTCTTGATTCCATAATGATGTAGTTGTTGCAAGCTAAGTTGGCTATACTGCGCTTTAAACTGCTCTAGGATTAAGGTCAGCGCAGCCGAAGTGCGGGGATTGGAGGCTCGTCACATGCTCGACCAATCCGTGAAGGGTGGTTGTCATACCAACCGATACACTTTGCCAGATTTCTTGATAGTCACTGAGTATGCTTGCATAGTAATAACGTGCCAACTCCTGCTGTGTGGCAACTCTGCTCCTCAGCCTACCCACCACGCCAACTCCTGCTGTGTGGCAACTGTGCTCCTCAGCCTACCCACCACGCCAACTCCTGCTGTGTAGGCAACTGTGCTCCTCAGCCTACACACCACGCGGATCCTAGAACAGTTTAAATCATTTAAACTGAGTGTTGGACACATGGTGTACCCGCGTGTACTCAAACTAAGCAATAATTGTATTGTTTCTAAATATGTATATTATATTAAATATAGCTCGTAGGAGAGTTTCAGTTGACTTAACTCTGACTGTCCAACCAAAACACGATCAAGGCCCACCTCTTATTGAAACTATATTCAAGGCCTGAGCCTTATATGAACGTGTAAGAGCATTTGTTAGGATTAGAGCCATGACTATCACAACCAATAGGAGGATTGGTTTTTCAGTGAATAATGATTTCTCCTATTTCAGTTTAACTTATATCCATAAAACAGAGCATATTTTACAATAAATCGTGATTTAAATACAAAATTTCCAATCTAAAGTTATTTTGTTCTTTGTTTTGTTTCAGGGCCAAACATTTTGTTGCTCTGAAAGTAGTAAAGAGTGCATCCCATTATACTGAGACTGCTCTTGATGAAATTAAATTGCTCAAATGTGTAAGTAAATATGTAATGAGAAATAATTTGGTTACATTTATTTGTTCCAATGGGAAATTAAATATCCAGTAGGACAATAGTTGATTAAACCAGACAAATAAAGTGTTTGAATAGATTTTGGATTGCTTAAGATAATAAACGGAGTGTTAAATCTTTGCTGTAACTTGTTTACTTACTTACTCTATGGCCTTGGGAACTCGAAAGTTCATTACCGTACTTACAAGGGTATGCCACCTATATCTATCTCGAGCTAGTTCTATCCAGTCCACCTCATTACACCCCACCTCTTTCAGGCCCATTATAATGTTATCTTCCCATCTGTGTCTAGTTCTTCCCAATGGTCTCTTCCCATTGGGTTTACCACCTAGTACCCTGAACCAAGTTCTAGATTCTCCCATTAGCGCTGCATGTCCTACCCACCGTAATGTACGAAACTTCTTGATTACATTACATTTGTAAAGTACGTGTTTTATTTAGTCGTGTGTATTCATTTAGATTTTTTGTTTAAATTCTTTGTTTTTTGTTTGGTTTTTATTGTAAATTTGTTGTAATTTTTTAGAATTCTACGGAATTTGATAGGTACTTGGAGGGGGAAAATGAGCTTGGACAAATGATAAAATTTTGTTAATTTTAGAACTATCGACATGAAACAAATACATTTTTTTTAAATCTATTAAAAACATTGTTCAAGTTTTGAAAGAAGTGAATAGAGCTACTACTAAAAAAATATTTGAGGACTTAAAAAAGAAATAAACTAAAATCTTTGCAAAAAACAAAAAAACAAATTGAGCCTAGAAGGTATTATTGATTGCAAAGATAAAATATAGTTTTTTAAAAGTTGTTTATGTATGTGGGGAGTGGAGTTGCCATTTTGCGGCGAAAGCACGCTATAGTGTAAATATATCATGTATTTTCCTACCAAACGGAATTTTTTTGGAGGAAGCATCCAGAACAAACCAAGAAAATAATGTTGTAATAATAAAAACATTGGTTTTTAAAAGGGGAGGATGGCGAATTTATGGACGTCAAATGTAAACCTATCATTTGTGGCCGTATCAAAAATAGAACAAAAGAAAATGTTTGTCGAACAATCTGAATTAAACGAGGAACAAACGATGGTAACCATAAAAATGTCAATTTTCTAAAGTGGGGGGCTACAGTGAAGTGCCCCCCCCCCCAATGTAAACTTACCATTTGTGTGCCTATCAAAACTGAACAAACGAAATTTTTGGCGCAAAAATCCGGAACAAACTAAGAACAAACAATTGTTTGTAATAATAAAAATATGCTTTTTCTAAAGTGGGGGGGAGTAACTTCACGTTTGTAAAGATATTTCATTAAGTTAATCTTCTTCATTATATGGTTCACGAACCCCAGGGAGGCAACCTCTGATTTAGATGTTTATATAAAGTAAAATCTAATTTAATGTAAACACAAGCTAAGCCGTTGTCACGTTCCGGGGAAAATCCGTGAGACGAACCTCTAAGGAGCATCTAGTCTAGTAGTCCAGTCAATCAGTGCTCGAAATGGGTTCTACCTGGAAAGTTTTGGAGAAGTTCTGATTTTTGGTTCATTTATATTTTTCGGTGTGCTAATTAAGAATTTCCACTTTGCCACCTCGAAAATTTTCGGGAAATATTAAAAAAATGCAAAAAACAACAAAAAAACTTGACTATTTTTGGTTGTTTTCTTATAACATGAAAACTATGCACTTTTCGAGAAAAGACGCTATGTACAAAAATAAACTAGAGAAAATTCCCTACAATTTAACATTGCATATTTTATTTTGCCAGACGAATAGTTAAGGCGCAAACGCGCGTTGAAACTATTTGAATAAGTGACAACGCTCAGTGTTCATCATTCAAGCGCAACCTGCTTTATTCTCGTGATGAAGCTCTATTTTGATGATATTCTTATTAAGAACTAGTAATATGTGAATATCTTACAGTTTTCATTGTTATACCTAGTAACTTGGTGTTTATAGGTATAGGGCTATAACGTATACTCGTGTTGATACATGTGGTTTTTATTAACATAGGTACTGTTACAGTGACAAACTAAAAACAGTCGTGATAAAAAAATGTGTTGGCATACAATATGCAAGGGAAATATGTAGGGATAATAATAATAACAATAATATCAAAATCGTCTGGGCCTCTTTGTTGCTGAAGGTCCAGGCTGACCGATGTCTTTGTCCTCTTCCTTCAGAGCTTTCGTTCATCTAGAAAATAAGTAAAGTAAAGAAGTAAAAAATTGTTATGTTAGTTCAACATTAGTGTATCAAGGTATGACTAAGGTGTAAAACCATCGAAAGTGGGTTATTAAAGAATGCATAGCTGTGTTCGTAAATGTATTAATCAAAATACCTTCTGATGGATCCGCTTCAAGTTCTTGGCCCGGGTCTTGAATTCCTTGGACGTCAGGATCGTCCACATCTTCATCCTCGTCCATATCAGCTTTCTCCAAGTTGTCGCAGGTTCCTTCACAGTTTAAACAAATTTTCGAACAATATAGGCCTGCCTTTCTACAGCCACAATTCCCTTGGCAGCCTTTCTTACATTTGCATGAAATGTGATTTAATATAGCTTCTGGGGCAAGGGGCTGCAGGGTGGTGACTGGCATGAGGCCGTTCTTAGATGTTTTCCACCCCCATTGTTCGGGTCTTTTTTCATGACCAAGCCATTGTTGAACCTGATGGAACACCCGTAGCGAATGTTGTCTTGCTGCAGCTTCAGTAGGGGGTAGTGAGGCAATGTTGGCTGTGGTCTTGTATGCAGACATTACATAGTGCCTGTACCTCAACTTATTTATTGAAGCTACTTTTTTACCACCAACACCGTACAATGCAATAAGGAAACGTTCACCCGCATCGACAACTGCCTCTTTATCAGCTTCAGGGTTTTTAAACACCTGAACAATGTTAATCAGATCAGGATTCTTCATCAAAGTATGAAGAAATTTCATCTTACCCTGATTGAACAAAGCTGATGTTGTGTCACACCCACTCATGGCATGTAAAAACAATATGTGCTCGGCAACTGCTTTGTCAACTGCACTTAGAGGATGATATAGTGTCTGAGGGACTTTGCCTTTTCCTGGCTTAAGTAAGTGAACGTTAGGAGAAGTACAGATACCTGTCAAGATGACTATAATATCTACATCTTCACCGACGACTATGACAGATTCATGTGTTGGTGCCAAGGTAAGAGCTGTGTTGATAATCAGGGTATCCGCATCTTATTTTTCTTGTTTGCAGACCATGTTACCCTCTGTGAATTTCGTCACTAGCATGGATATCAAACGACTTTTATTCTTAGAGTTGGCAAGGAATTTCTCCTGAGAGACCGTAGGTGTCATTGTTCCATTAAACAATATTTCGATAGAATTGTTTTTGCGTGCTCTCCTCGAGCGCTCCAGGTACTTAGTGCTTTTTTCAGCAACATGGTCGGAGTATCCATCAAAAACGACTACCGCACTTGACTTGTAGCTTGATCGAACAAATGCAACATAACTGTCACAAATATCTGCAAATGACTGCCCTCTGCGCAACACAACTCGATGCAACAAATATCCGCCATCGATGACGAATATACTGCTGTCCAATTCTTTTCCTTGGACAGGCTTGAAAGCTTTGTACAAAGTTGATTTTGTACCTTTTCTCATACCACCCTCGTCAAAAAGAGATAGTGGATAGGGACAGAGTTCATAGGTTAAGAATTCCTCCAATTCTTCATCTGATTGTTTTGCAATGCTAATTCTCTGAAAAAGTGTGGTTGGATTGATGGTAATCGTTTTATTTTGTGTTTGTATGGCACTGTTAATAATGGCAAGGGGCTGCACTCGATCATTCCGTTTGAATTTAACTGATTGGAAATCACCACCTACAATGCGGTTAAGACCTTTAGTACCCACCTCGCGGGACATGTGGCAGTTGACCCTATCATCTCCGACTATACCACTACTTATTGATATGAGCTCAGGGGTTTCTGGGAAAGGAGGATGCTGGTGAAACCAATTCAACATCTTCTTTGCATCATTTTTGTCTCGCTGAAATCTCGAGTCTCTATTGTCCACGTGTTGTTCTGAACTTGTAAATTCTACACCACAGAAATTTTCAATTTCATCACAAACATGTTGAAGTGATGCCATCCCTTGTGTCCATCTTGACAAAACACCTTCACTAACCCCACGGCCACGGGTGAGACCACCAACAGTTTTCATAGTCTTCATCAGAGACTGTTTTATTGTAATGTCACTCCACGAGAAAGAAAGAGAGAGAGATCGCGCGACAGAGAGACGGATACGAGGCGAGGGAAACATATACAAACTATTTCAGTGCGCACTTACGCCTAAACTATTTGTCTGAAGAAAAAACTATACAGAGCTAAATAGTGGGAAATTTTCTCTAGTTTAATTTTTTATACGGTACATTTTCTGTAAGAGTGCATATTTTTCACGCTATAAGCAAAAAACAAAAAATTGTCAAGTTTTTTTGTTGTTTTTTGAATTTTTTTCATGTTTCCCGAAATATTTTGAGGTGGCAAAGTGGAAATTCATAATCAGCACCCCGAAAAACATAAAGGAACCAAAAATCAGGACTTCTCCAAAACTTTCTAGGTAAAAATACCAAATTACTGGACTATAGGAATTAAGGAGGAATACGCCCAAATATGAACGTAAGGGTGTGCTTGCAGGTTAGGGAGAGCGACGTCTCTGATCCGAAACGGGACAAGACTGTTCAACTTCTGGATGACTTCAAGATCAGTGGTGTGAACGGAACACACGTATGCATGGTGTTCGAGGTGCTAGGGCACAATCTCCTCAAACTAATCGTCCGAAGTAACTATCAGGGTATACCCCTCCCAAACGTCAAGTGTATCATACGTCAGGTGAGTGGACAGCTCTGGGGCTGGACTAGTTTCTATGTTAACCGAACCTTGCCTTTGAGTCTCACACACCTCTCGGCGTGAGCCCGACACTCAATTTGCTCCAAGTACGTCTATATGTGAGTGTAATCGTTGAGTCGACTTCACGGCTTCCTCCATAACATAATATAAAGACTAAGAAATAAATAAATAAAATCAGCTTCTTGGGATCTTTCACCTGATTAAAAAACAATATTTTGATTTGGTTATATTTGTTTAAGCTCCTGACATTAAACGGTGTTTTGGACATTGCTTTATAAAGAGTACAAAAGGGGAGTTTCAGTGAATATTCGCGAACGCTTACAACTCGACTATATACCGTTATTACAGCTAGTGTGTATGTGTGTATTCCTGTAGGTCTACTAGAAATACAACTAGTGTTTTCCGTTACCGTATCTTACCACCCGTTCGTATTATATGCATAGAACTGCTTGAATAACAAGACACATTAAAGAAATAGCCATATCTAATATCCCTACTTTATTAAGTACTATTTAATAAACAATTTTCATAAGGAAGGCCTAACATATTGCAAGTATATTATTTTTTAATTATTCTTGAACACAATAAAAGCCTACACAGTAAACATCAACATAAATTATACTGAATCATTTTATAAAACAAAAACGTGTTGTGCCCGGAACCGGCGTCTGGTGCTTTGGTGCGATGGTGTAACTAGGGCAAGGAGAAATTAACGATCTTTCTTTTACCAATTAGTATTTGGTAGCTAAGAATGATGCTACAGCGATTGTATTGACAAAAGTTTGGGGCCTCCTGCAAGCGAATCATCCTGTAGTTCTCATTAGTGTCTGCAAGGCACAATAACCTATCTAAAGATTAATTTTGGAGCACGATTTCAAAAACGATACTTTCCAAGCTGATTGGAAGAGCTGTTCAGAATTCTTGGTTTGTCCAACTGAGCGAGCATCAAAAAGGGTATCAATGTAAGTTTTGGGCGGGTCTGGGCGAGTTCAGCCTTACTAAAAAATCGAAACTCACTATTGACATTATTGTTCGTTTTAGAATTTGATGAATTTTCAATTTATCCTGTGTTTCAGGTCTGTAGTTCATGTCAGGAATGAGCTTAAAATTACTTTTTTAGTTCTGTCACCTTACCATATAACGTTTGATTGCGCCAAAATTTGGGACCATTCTCGTAGATAATTCCGAATCCCTCGATTCACACCCAGTGGTGAGGGATGACCTTTGAAAATGTTATACAATATACCTACATCGTAAAACCCCGCCTACCCCTAAAGCGTTAAATACAAATATCCATTTTTATATTTCCTAAGATTATTACTTTTATTTGTGAAACTAAAGCAGACAAAGATTCACTCAAACAAAAATACATTTAAAAGTTTGGCAAGTGTTTGTCAATCAAGGAATAAAAAAGACAAATAAATAAAAATTAAATTATAATAATTAATAAATATGCAATAAAAGGAATTTTATTTAAGAACAGCTCCGCTCCCCACACTGTGGACACGAAGTGACGTGCAGGAAATGACTCCAATGTGTTTTGTTCCTCAGTAGCACATGTGGGTGTACAACATAACTTCACTTCTGACTGGCGACAGAATCCTTCTATCGTGCGTCTCAAGGGTCGTAGTGAGTTATCTCACAAGGCTCCCAACAAGGTTTATATACAGTATAGCTTGTGGAGACTCTTGACCTTATGCAATGTTCCATTTAGAGATTAACAAGAGTGAGTACAGGGTTCATTTCAATTGTATGGAATTACTTTTTCAGGTTTGAAAAAAATATAAACGGTTACCATTGGTGACACTGGATATAATACTAACGCGTTTCGGGACTGCTGAAATGGGCATTTGATTTCACACTTTGATAGTCAAAGTGCATTACTGAGAAATTGTGAATTATAGCTTTTCTATTTCTCTTGTTTCAGGTTCTTGAAGGCCTCGATTATCTTCATACAAAATGTAAAATTATTCACACAGATATAAAACCCGAAAATATTCTTTTATGTGTGGAAGAAAGCTATGTCAGAAAGTTGGCTACAGAAGCGGCGCAGTGGCGCAAAATGGGACTAAAACTTCCTTGCTCTTTGGGTAAGTTCCTCTTGGAAGGACAAGAGCAGATCAAGCCCTTTCACATACACCACGTGATTCACCACCACCGGAACCATGAAGGCAACGTAGCCTGTAAGGTAGCAAGCAAGCTTACCTCGCATTATTCCACTATGGTGTAGCTTATAAAATAGAGTTATAGTGCAATCCTTCAAGTTAAGTCTTCTACATTTCAGGGTAAACAAGTTATAGAATTAATTATGTAATATTTGCATTCCAGAACGTTTGATTAAGCTCTGTGTTTTATTTCGTGTTTGGGCTGAGTGACAATACCAAGGGATATTCCATTAGTTTCATGTATACACTCTTACAAATGGTGTGACGCATTAAAAAAAAAAAATAGATCATAAAAATACATCCAATTTGTCAAAGAAAATAGGGTGTGATAGAGATGTAAATAAAATTAATTAAGGTATAGAAAATAGCTTTAGCAAAATTTAAATAAATTTAGCTTTGTAGAAAAATGTATTTTCTCTTTATTGTATAGCATGTTTATATTTATTTGTTATCTCGTATGTGATTCAATGTTTATCTTAGTGAGCGCCGCACCAAGGGAGCCTGGGACATTAGAGCTTCGTTCGAATGTGTTTAAGAGCAAGAAAAGAAAATCCAATAAGAAATCCACACGACAAGGAAGACCGCTTGAAGAAAACATCAAACCTTTTCAAGAATTAAATGACTCTAAGCGTGAGAGTGATATATCAGTGGTCCCCGTGGATTTGGTCGAATTGCAAGAAAGTGAAAACGACTCTTCAAGTGACGCGGCTAGTGTCGATGAACTGGATCTGGCTGAAGATGTAACTCCTGACACTGATACTCTAACAAGCAATGTCCTTCTAACCAAGAAAACCTCTGTGCATCTTACGGATAACGTATTCAATGACACGGAGCAAAAACATGTGAAGAACCCAACTGAAGAATCTATAACAAAGTCACAAATATGTAAGTCAAACATCAAATAACGATTCAACTATGTAATGGTTCGATAACGTATTTGGTTGATTATATTTTTAAAATAAAACATGCATGGTGCAGATTATCACTATTTATGGTTGTTCTGAAAATATCTCAATCTTGGTTAAAGCCATTTATAACAGTGGCACACAACTTTTCATAGTGTAGGATGACACGCCCTCCTGTCCCCCCACCACTCTTTAATCTAATAATATTGTAGTCAAGGTAAGACCAATACCTACATGTGGAACTGTGTGTATAGTGATTTCAGACGTAGAGAACCGCAAGAGTTTTGCTGAAATGGAGCAAGCTGACATTCATCACCCTCAGCAGTTGACCGTCAGTTTCTGCAATGGGCAACACTCTAGCTCAAGTGAGGGCAAGATGGAGGAGACCCAAGAGAATCAGAGACACGTACTAGGCCGCAGTGAAAGTCAAGCTATTTCTCACAGCAACAGTGCCTCGCACAAGTACAACCACAATGAAAGTAAGCAACCCTAGGAGTATTCCATCCGCAACATGGTTGCCACTCGCAGAGCAACATGAGCGGTTAACACTCCTGATTGTCAGTCGAAAGATCAGAATTTTATCTGGGTGAGCTAAATAGGGGGTTCCTTCTTCCTGCCTGTCGTTTTTCATTTTATTGGCATGGTAATGTTAGAGCTACTTTAAATATTTCACATCTATCGGGTCCTCTTGGATGAAATAATTCTGGTAAATACGTAAATGTCAAAATAACGCACGAGTGGGACATTTTTTCACTAAATTGTATCACTCAGTGTGAACATTATAATAACTGTGTTTATATATAGATGTATTGGTTAGTTTTTATTTTACAGTAATGTATATAATGTGTATGGATTGTTGTGCTAGTGAAGTAGTCAAATTATTTATTCCTATGTACTGCTAAGTATAGATAGCTAAAAAATCTGCACGTAAAGTCATTTAATTTGAGCGTCTTGAAATTGGCACTATAAAGCTAACGTTGATGTCCTATCTTTTTCTCTTTTGCCACAACCCCAACTCTGGTGGATACGTGTACTATACAAGCCTACAAAATATTATCGTGTACAGTTTACAATCAATGGTGGATGATGGCTTGGTAGTGCTATATACCCATTTGTGAAACTAAAATAATACATTTATTTATTTACATTTTTAACTATTAAATAAACTTGAATATTTGTTTATTTTATAATAGGTCAGAAACGTGTTCTTCACATCAACTTATTTGTTTTTCAAAACAATGTATTGAAAACACACAAAATGAAATCTTTCTTTCTACTACTCATGTTAACTAACTGACCATTTAAATATTCTCCCCTACACGAGTTGATATTTTAAAAAACCAACATTCCTGCACATATTGTTTTCATCAGAGGGACAGCTTGCTTGAGCACTGTCTTCATAAATTATCCTGTTCAGAGAACATTTAAACAAGCTAGTTATTACAAATAAATTTCAAAACAACAAATGTGTTTCCCTGAGTTAAAAAAAAATAACCTACTGCTAATAAAGCGTAGTATTACCTGGGTCTATAGTGGGGATTAGAACACAGGAAACAATAAGACTTCTCGCTAACATATTATTTTTCTAAGCTCAATCCGGATTTGGTTTTCCTGTGTCGACCTGCAAAAAGACTTTTTTTTCTATTCCAGGCAAACCATTTCGGCGTGTCGCGTCTTGTCCAGATGCTCAACGTCTGGTGAAAGCTCTGGACCCAGTGCTGGATGTCTGCGATATTAAAGTTAAAATTGCTGATCTAGGCAACTCCTGTTGGTCGGTCAGTATGTCAGCGCGGATAAACTGGTTTGATAGCGATGGGGATGTCGGGGCTAGAATACCAGCTTTCACCATTAAATATTCAAATTTTATCAAAATATTATGTCTTAAGTATCCAAAATGATGTATATTTTTCTTAGCGCATTTACTAAGCCTTGTTTATCTACGTCTAGGATAGCCTGAGTGAAGTGGGTCCCGAACCACTTATATTATTCCTGCCCTCGCTTGTTAGCCCCTTGAGATTCGAACCAAAGCATTCCCAGGGGAAGACAACAGAGACCAATATTCGTTGACTGGTTCACTTTTCAATTTTACAGAACTACGGGATTGACTCATTTGTTTGAAAATTAAAAATATAATTACCAACATACTTTGGCAAATGAACTATAAATATGATTATCAGTTGGTGATATTGTATTCCTTTTTATTATGTTATACAGGTTGTTCGGAAACTCGTAGCCCAAACTGCACATACAGCTTGATTGAATCAAAAGTAATACAAAACCTCTATACGCTTACATCCGTCAAACTACGCTAGTACCATTCAATTGTGTTCAGAGTTTCAACGTACAGCGCCGGGAGAGCAAAGCTGTGCAAGCATGCGTGTACAGTAAGTTCCAAAGGAGTTAAGCTCGCGGCACTGCACATGTAATAGGGGCAAACACTTTCTGTGGTGTAGGACCGTTAATGTTGACCTTCAGAGCGTATTCCCATTTCTAGATGGACTGGTGTGTTGTTTACTATTAATGGTATGTTCTGCTGCCGTGCTCCAAGATATCGAGGTGTGTAGTGACACGCGCCTAACTCCTATACAACCTGTTGTACACGCATGCTTGCACAGCTTTGCTCTCAAGGCGCTGTACTCCGAAACTTTGAACACAATTTAATGGTACTAGCATAGATTTCAGGATGTAAGGGTAGGGATTTTGTATTACTTTTGGTTCAAACAAACTATATGTCCTTGAATTTCCTGTATTTATAATGTTATATATTTACTGATTTTTATGTAAAAATCTGTAATGCCAATTAGTTCATTCTTAAAGCTACCTGATAATCAAACAATGTTGATTAAATATAGTCATAAAATTAATTTATGCTAGAAAATATCTACACTATATATAATTGATTGTTTGATAGATATTTCACTTTAAATTGAATCGTTATCTTTAATTTAGAATATTTAAGGGGTTTAAAAATGAATCACAGATGCTGTGGTCTATGCATTCTAATCTTACGCTTCCCCCATTTATGTTAATTGAGTGTTTTAAATGGCAATGTGGAACTATAATTACTATAAAAACTTATAAGCTACAATCCTAATTATGTTTAAGTTTCTTCAAAAGTGTTTTATCTTGGGGAATTGACTCGTAAACCTCTGCAAGTAGATTACCCTCTTCACCGCCCTGAAATACATATCAGTGTCAACCAGTTTCCAAATGGAACAAATATGATGTTATCTTGGTATAGGGGAACACTAATAATTGACTCCCAAAACTTGATTATATAATACATACATATGGTAGACATCTATCTATCCTATTTAATTAAAATTTATTAACAACATTTATTGCAAGAGGACTGTCTCGATGTATCCTAAACAATTGTTTTCCTTCTAAAAGTATCACCATTTCACTGAAGATATCCAGACAAGACAATATCGCTGCCTGGAAGTGCTACTAGGAAATGGCTACGACACTCCGGCGGACATCTGGAGCACTGCTTGCATGGTAAATATCTTCTTCTTCTGTGGATCTGTCCTGGGACATGTATCAACTGGACATCTTTCATTTTCCTCGGTCCTGAACGTCCTATTTCACCCTTTGTAGCGTCTTACTTTCTTGATATCTCTTAGCTTTCCACACTTTCTTCTTACTCTTTTACCTTTTATCTTCTCCTCTATAATACTCTTCATTAAACTATCTCTACGTAGTGTGTGGCCCAACCAAGACTTTTATTTATTTCTTATCACTCTTATCAGGCTCCTCTCCTCTTCTACCGTCCTCAACACCTACCCATTCCTAACCTTGTCCATCCATGTCATCTTCTCCATTCTTCTCCACAACCACATTTCAAAACTCTCCAAAAACCTTTATTCTTTCTTTATGATCGTCCACGGCTCAGATTCATACATCACCACACTCCACAAGAAACACTTTGGAAACCTGTTTCTTATGACAATCGGGATTCTTCCATCTGTCGAAAATCCTTTCACCTTGTCATATGCGCTCTTCCCCATGGCTATCCTACTTTTAACTTCCTCCATACATTTTCCATTCCAAGTCACCAGGTTTCTTAAATATTTGAATAAAACCTTACTTCTTTTAGGTTCGTCCCTTCAATCGAAATATTAACATTGTTTTCTTCCTATCCAACTCTCATCACGTTTGTCTTACCGATTCTTACCTTTATTCCAAATTCCTTTCCAACTCTTAAAATAACCTGGTGGTCTAGGGGTAAGGTGTCAGAATTCTGTGCTGGGGGTCTGGGGTTCAATCCTCGGTCCCGGCACAGATTTATCTGACTTCCAAACCCTTCCTTCACCTCTGACAAGACGTGTATTAATCACAACTTGTGAATGTGTGGAATGCCAGGCCTCCACCGTGGTTCGGATCCCACGTTAAACTGTAGGTCTTCCATTTCATCTCACAATCACCCTATCATTACACATTAGCGTAAGTGCGTGTAACTCAAATGAGTAGTAAGACACTGTGTCAATAATAATAATAATAATAATATAACATTCATCATGTCTTGCAGTTCTTCTTCCAGCTCTGCCAACACCGCTTGATTGTCCGCGTACTTAATGTTTTTTAGTCGTTCTCCTATTACTACAATATCTCGTGCCCTTTCTAGAGCCTTCTCCGTAACTTTTTAACCCATATATAGAAAAGGACCAGTGGAATACAAAATCCCTATCACACCCCTCTTCCAATGCTCATCTCTTCCATTTCATTCTCCTCCACTCTCATTATGACTTTTTGTCCCGTGTGAAGTTGCTTTATCAGTCTACTATCCTTACAATATATACAAATGTTCCTAAAAAGTCTTCAGAAACATAATCCAGTCTACTTGATCAAACGTTTTCTCCCAGTCGATAAAACAAACATATATCTCCCTGTTCACTTCCAACACTAGTTCTGCCAGCATTCTCAGGCACTCTGCATGTTTTATTCTTATTCTTTTCCTAAAACCATACTGGTACTCTCCCAAATTATCCTCTATTTTCCTTTTTATTCTCCTCACCACGCTTCTTGTCACAGCCTTGGTAATATGACATATAAAACTAATTGTTCTAAAGTATTTTGCTCCTTTGGCGTTGCACTTCTTTGGTAAAGGAACCAGAATGATCTTAAGTAGATCTTGCAGCCAAATGCCAGTGTCTTATATCCTATTGATTAAATTGGTTAGTCTTGTTATTGCACCAGTTCCTAAGGCCATACGTGCCTCGGGTGGTATTCGATCACATCCCAACGCCTTTCATTTCCTGAGATCTTGGATTGCCTTCTCAATTTCCCATCTTTCTATCCTCGGTCTTCGGTCCTCCTCATCACATTTTCAGCTATTCTTCCAACACTTTTTTTTCTATAATCCTCCTGGGAATCACTTAGGTCCTCTATGTTTCCCATAAATTTTTTTTTTTTTTTTT